>NEWO01000333.1:505327-549255 GCA_003013225.1 Phalaenopsis aphrodite | reverse complement strand
TATATATATATATATATATATATATATATATATATATATATATATATATATATATATATATATATATATATATATATATATATATATAATGCCATTTCGAAGTGGATGACAAGATTTCGATTCCGACGACCGACAGCTTCGGACGGGCAACTCCTGAACTTTTTTGTGTCGTCAAAGCACAACTCCTCCTGCAACTATAAATTTATGTTTTTCCTAGTTTAGTACGAGATTAGTCTTTTCAAATTGTTGTAGAACTTTATCTAAATTATTCAGAGATATTTAAAATGAAGTTTCAAATACAGAAAAATTGTTCATAAATACTTCAATCCTTTTTTCGATTAAATCACTAAAAATTGGCATCATACATCTTTGAAATGTTACAGGTGCATTACATAATCCAAAAACCATTTGTCAAATAGTCAAAGTTCCATAAGAACTAGTAACTGTTGCTTTCTCTTGATCCTCGGGAGCTATAGGCATTTGATGATAACTCGTATATCCATCTGGGAAAACAAAAATATCTGTGCTCAATTAGTCTATCCAACATTTGTTCTAAAGAGAGTAAAGGAAAATGATCCTTTCTTCTGAAAGAATTTATTTTTCTATAATCTATGCATATCCATCATCCAGTGATTTGTCTTGTTGGTATTAATTTATTATTCTTATTTGTCACTACAGTCACAGCTCCTTTCTTTGTAACACAATGAATTGAACTGTCCCAATCACTGTTTGCAATAGGATTTATTATTCCAACATCTAACAATTTTTAAATCTCTTTCTTAACAACTTCTTTCATCCTAGGATTAAATCTCCTTTGAAGATCAGCTCTTGGTTGATGCTAATCTTCCAACAAAATTCTATGCATACAAATTGAAGGACTGGTTCTTTTAATATCAGCTAATGCCCTACAAAAGACTTTTTTATATCGTCTTAATGTTTCCAACAACTGTTTTTCTTATGTATCAGTTAATTCTGAGGATACTAAAACAGGTAATGTGTATAAATCTCCTAGAAATACATACTTGAAACGTGTAAGAATTGTTTTCAATTCTAGTACAGGTGGTTTCTCAATAGATGAAATAATCTAAATTTTTTCTTAGAAATACATTCTTCAATTTTTTTCCCGAACATAATCTAAATCTTCTTTACTCCACTTCCGCAGATTTATTTTGAATTTTATCCTCATTTTTATATTCTAAATATTCCTTTTCAAATTCTTTTTGAATGTCTTCTTGAAATATTCGTGGTTTAAATATTTGTTAATATCAATTCTGAAGCATTCAATCTCTTACTCTTTAGCAGAATATATCATTGATTTTGTAATATTAAATGTAACCTCTTGATCACTAACTCTCATGGTTAGTTCTTCTTTATGCACATCTATCAAAGCTCTTCCAGTGGCTAGAAAATGTCTTCATAAAGTGATAAGAATTTTTTAATCTTCTTCTATATCTAATACAGTGAAATCCACAGGAAAGATAAATTTAACAACTTTTCCCAAAACATCTTTTTCCTTTAGGATAGGTAATCAAACGATCAACTAACTTAAGAGTTACAGTTTTAGGTGAATGTTCCCTTAACCCAACCTTCTGAAAATTGATAAAAGCATAAGACTAGTACTAGCTCCTAAATTACATAAAGCTTTTCCAAGAAATCTTTCTCCAAGAGCCCAAGAAATAGTAAAACTTCTAGGATCTTATAATTTTTCAAGAAGCTTTTTCTAAATTATATTGCTACACTCTTCACTGAGTGCAATAGTCTCATTATCTACAAACTTTCTTTTCTGATTTATTATGTCCTTCATGAACTTCACATAGCTTGGCATTTGTTCCAAAGCTTCAACAATTGAAATGTTTATTGTTAATTTCCTCAATATCTCCAAAAATTTTGAAAATTCTTTATCTCTATTTTTTGGATCAATCTTTAAGAAAATGGAGGTGGTGGTCTTTCTATAGTGATTTTCATTATTTTAACAGAACATTGAAACTCAAAATAAGAATCTTCACCAGATTTTTCATTTTCCACCTCATCTTTTTCAACTTCCACTTCTTTTTTAGCTATATTTTTCAATTATTTTCCACTTCTCAGTTGAATAGCCTTAATTTGCTCTTTGTTCTGATCATTACGATTTACTTCAACATTACTAGAAAACATTCCTGGTTGTCTATTTCTAAGTGCAGTAGCAATACATTCCAATTGATTTTCCATGTTTCTAATTGCAGCTCCTTGGCTTTATAATTGACTTCCCATTTGCAAAATCAATTCTTCCATTGACAACCTTTTCCCATTACTCTGTAAATTATTAAAACCTGCAGGATAATAACATTTATAAGTTGAATTTTCTTGATTGTTTGAGTTTCCCAATGGGTTTACAGTGTTGTTTTCCCATTGCGGATTTGCAGCATTAGAGTTATGGTTACTCCAACTAAAATTTGGATGATTCTTTCAACCAGGATTGTAATAATTGGCATAAGGATTATTAGAACAATTATTTACTGCATTTAAGGTCTCATAAGAAGATTGGATTCTATCATTTGTCCCAATGAGTTTTTCTCAAGCACATGTGATGTATGAGAAAAATTCGTTCCATATTGATCTATCTTCTTTGATATAATAGCTATTTGGGCAGCTAACATAGATATTTCATCAGAATCATGAATACTAGCTACTCATTTTGGATTTAACCTTTCAGAGTGCCATAAAAATTATTAATGGTCATCTATTCAATTAAAGAATATGCTTCATCAACTATTTTTGATATTAATGATCCACTGGCAGCAGCGTCAATTATCGATCTAAGAGATCCAATCAATCCATTATAAAAAAATGAATTATTAATCAATTTGGCAACACATGGTGTGGACACTTCCCAATGATATCTTTAAATCTTCCCAAGTTTCGTAAATTGATTCTCCTTTGAACTGAAAAAAAAATTAATATTGTTTCTAAGCTTAGTAGTTATTGAAGGTGGGAAATATTTAGATAAAAATTTTTGTGATAAGTCTCCCCAAGTTTTGATAGATCTAAGTGCTAATGAGTTTAACCACATCTTAGATTTATCCCTTTGTGAAAAGTAAAAAGTCTAAGTCTGACGACATCATTCGACACTCCATCATATTTAAAAGTAGCGCACAATTATATAAAACTAACAATGTGTAAATTAGGATCTTCAGTTGGTGTTCCCTCAAATCATTTGGAACATAGCTGGTTTAAGCTAAAATGAATTGACAGCTACAGTACGATTTTGTATACTCAAATGAATTTCATCTGCTGTTGAATTAGCATAATCTCTTAAAGGTCTCTGATGATACTCATTTTCATTTCCAGCATTATTCAAATTGCAAGCCATTTTACTAATATGATCTATCTTATTTTGTTGTTTTAAAATTTTTCTAATAGTTCTTTCGAACTCAATATCGTAAAGCACTAAATCTTCATATCTTACACTATGCATAAATAAACACAATAAGTAATTAAAATAATCAAACATACTAAAATATGAAATATTTAAACTAAACTATAAACACTTTTTTAAAAATTTTTAAAATAAAAATAATTCAAATATTAAAATAACTTACTATTACTTTTTGTTACTTTCCCGACAATGGCACCAAAAACTTGATGGGGGGTGGATTTAGTGTGTTAATTTTGTAAATTTTTTTTAATATTACAAAATACACACGATAGATATAATATTAAATATGCAAATTAATCCCAACAAAAATATATTTTATGAAAATAGTTTTATCTTTTAAAAATCTTTAAATTGCCAAATCCTCTAAAAAAACACAAGTATATGTATTGCTCAAGTAATAAAGGGTTCTAATGGAGTCCTAGATATTGATCCCACATGAAAGTTGGAAATTCCTATTAGTAAATTCTTAAGATTATAATCTAAACTACAATTTTAAACTATAAAGGTGAAGTGTTAAATTTGAATATAAAGTAATACAATGAATTCTAAATCAGATGCAGTAAAAATATAATGTTAATTAAACTAATTGCTAAAATTTTAAAAATAAAATTACGAAACTAAAAAAAAAAATTTGTGACGAAGAGTTCAAATTTAAGAAAGTATCCTTCCCCTTTATAATGAGTATATGGATTGTAAAGAAATTAAAATCATTTGAAAATACACATATAGATTGTATTGTGTCAAATTGGAGCAATCATATTCTTTATCCTTTTCTAAGTGCATAAAGAATATTAATTAATCCAAAGTTTGGTCTTTAACTCCGTGGTCAGGCTGAGAGGACACCTGCTGCCACTCTAGAGCTTCCACTACTCTCTCACTAGAGGGCTAACAATCTTGCATCAGTTTCTAATCAACTGGACCAAATTACGGATTTTAATCTGCCACCTTAAAATCTCCAATTCTGTATCCAAAAAAGTATATTTCCCTATTTATTTGCACTCAACTCCATGGATGACATCCTCTCCCATGAAATGAAATGTGATTCTAACTATGTTGTAGAAATCATAGCCCTTTGGGAACAAAATTTATCAATACATTTTAACATTTCAATTGGCCAAATTAAAAAGTAAATGAAGATCAAAGTTCATGTCATGACCAATTTTTGACATTTAAAACTATATAAAACAAAATCAATTCTTCAGAAAACCATATATTAAAGTAGGGACAAGGATATAGATGACTACTCAGAATTCATGAGAAGGATACGACAAAACATGAATTCCATTAATAAAAACAAGTTTACAAACAAAAGAAATAAAAGACAAAACTTATCTCACAATCCTTCCCAAGCAAATCCCTAAAGGTTCTCTTCAAGCCTTTTTCTCCTTACAAGCACTCTCAATTTTTTCTTAGAAAAGTAATGAAGAAGAAATCTCCCACCTTCCCACTCTTCTTACAATTCTTGAAGAAAATCTTCAAGTTCACGACTTTCACTCTCCTCCCATTCTCTCTTTCACCCTTTTTCTATGCCACTTCCACCTCTCCTTCTTTCCCTAGACTTCTCACTCTTTTATTAAAAACCGCCTCCCTCCAAAAAGAATACAAAATTCCCTAAAAAATTTTATCCAAATGTCAACTCTTTTGAATTCAAATAACATGTCCATTGATCAAAGTGACATATCCCTTCATAAAAGTACCTTTCAAAGAATCTAAATGCATTGAATTAATCTAAGGGGTGTTTAGACAAGTATACTTTTGAAAAGTTGAGCAAAATTTATTTCGACCAGTTTAATTGGCAGAAAGTCATCTCTGGCGCATCTGACACTAGTTATGGTGCATATGACACCAGTTCTGGCGCATTTCGCGTCAGCTTGCTGAAGTCTGCACTATTCTAGGTTTCGGCGCATCTAGCACCAAATCTAATGCATCTTGTGCCAGCTCTCTATAAAATGACACATATGGTGCCAATTTGGCACAACTGACATCAATCTAGTGCATCTGGCACCAGTCCTCTGTAAAATGGCACATCTAGCGCCAATCTGGTGCTAGAATTAAAACAATTCATTGTTTTAGCTACAAATTTTGTCCTTTTTGTTACTTTTGCTCCAAATTCCAAAAATTGATATACCTGCAACAAAACTTGAAAATACCTTTTTTAAAGTGCAATATCACAAAAAATAAGCATAAATGTATACTTAAGACAACATATTATTTTGGTGTATCAGGTAGTCGGAGGTGGTTTTTCAATAATGACTTAAATTTTTGATGGATTTACGTTCATGACTTTCTAAAAAATCTTATGTCCTAACACAACTCTTCAAGTTGTTAGTTCATCGATCTATTACTTTTCCACTTTAACCAATACATCTTCTATAACCCCAATTTTGGACCCAAACTCTCAAATTGGCTAAACCACTTGAAATTGAACAAATGATGGTTACCACAACAAAATTTTGAGTCCTACGAACCAAGCTAGAACCACCTAGCTTAACCTAAATCAGCCCTGAACCAAGGGCCTTTGAATTAGGGATTTTTCCCACATTTGAAGAAACCCACTACCCCCATGCAATCAATCATCAAGCTCCTAATGTAATCACATTTAAAGGTCCCCTGACCACAATGCATGTTTTATGGTGATATTAAAGGGGTGAAGTAGGTTCAATTTGCATCAAGCGGTTCAAACTGCAATGGGGCAGTTTTTTGAATCATGTCACCTAAGCACTATATTTTGGCACGTGGAATGGACATTTGGAGAAAATGAGGAAAAAATGTAGCAAAAATGTTATTTTTGTATGGCGCTAGCCTTGGCGCCATCACACCAATAGACAGGCTAAATGGAATCTATAGAGCCTTAGACTGGTGTTATAGTGCAAGTAACCAAATTTCTAGAATATCTATTGAATTTAGTCAAATTTTAAAGGGGTGCTTGAAGTGACCCTTGGTGATTTTTAGTTATCTATTAATAAGTCCAAATTTTGGACGAAAAGGGAGTCTTTTTAGAGTCATTTTGAGGTCATCTTGGAGAGTTCATGTGGAGTCTAGTATGTGTGTGTGAGTGAGAGTCCTATTTTGGAAAAGAGTTTGCGGATTGGCTTCAAAGAAACTTCAAAATTTGCATGGGGAGAAGACATAAAGATAAGTATCTTGTTTTTTTTAAGTTTTTATAGTAAAACTTCGATTACAATACAAATTATGTGTTTTTATTTTATCTCAATGAATTCTGAGTAGTTCCATCTCTTTATCCTTGCATTTAGGAAGTAATCTTACGGGATGAGAATCATTTAAAGATATTTTTTATTTTTAAAAAATTGTGATGGTATTATCACCAATTCTTCTTTGACTTTGCGAACTGACCATTTGTAACATTAAAATCCATTGAAAAACGTAATGACCCGGGAGGGCTATGATTTCACCAACTAGTGAGTACAACATTTTATCTTGGGCAGAGCCGTTGAAATTACTTTAGGGAAGTGCAAATAAATAGGTAGATAAGTTTTAATGAGTGTAGAATTGATGTTTCTAGGGTGACATACTAGATTATATTATTAATTCAAACTAGAGTTTTGACTGTAAGGGTCTCTAATATGTTCTATAGAAAGAGCAAGATGGGTAATCAGGAAGTGAGATGTTAGAATCTACTCAACACTACTACACAAGCTGGTGTGAAACTCTAGGTAAGCCAATGTCTTTTACAAGCATCGACATGAGGTAAGGAATAAAAATGCTCTTATTTGGCACAAAACAATATTTTATGTTTTTATATCTTTGCAAGGGGAAATATCCTTTCATAATTTTTCAAACTCTCTTTTAAATTCATTTAAACTGTGTTAGACTTTTAAACTCTATCAGTGTTTTAATCTCAGCCTTTATTTTCTACATAAATTTAGTGTTAAACCCTTACCAATATTTTGAAACTATTTTCTCATTGTAATATCTACAACTTAGATAGAAGTTTTGTAAGTCAATATTATAGAATTTTAGCTTTTTTCAAGGGATCAATATTAAGGTTTTTAAGAAATATCCTATATTACGTAAAACGATATGTATATTTGCTTAGTACCCCTAGTGTGAAGATTTATTATTTATTTTCATTTAGTCACACTAGTTGTTGAATAAAATTTGGGCCAAATTTTTGGCAATCATTTAATCTTGTAATTATAGGGATAAAGCTATTTGGGGGAACAACATCTTAGGATCCAAATTTACATATAGTAAGTTTTCAAGAACTATGTGCTACATTTAAATACGATGTTGTATCCAAAGATTCTGTCAGACTTAGACTTAGAATTTTTCCTTTAGGGATAAAACTAAGATGTTGTTAAATTCATTAGCACTTGGATCTATTAGAACTTGAGGAAACTTAGCATAAATTTTTTTGGCTAAGTACTTTCCTCCAACAATTGCCATGCTTAGAAATGATATTACTTCTTTTACTCAGTTTGAAGGAGAGTAAATATGTGAATCTTGGGAAAGATTTAAGGAACTCTTTAGAAAGTATCCACATCATGTTCTACCAGACTAGTTAATCATTCATAATTTTCATAATTGGGTAGTAAGATCCCTTAGATCTATCACAGATGCTGCTACTGAAGGTTCATTATTGTTTAAACCATTTGATGAAGCCTATGCTTTAAGTGAATAGATGGCTAAAAATAATTTTCAATGACCCTCTGAATTAATAAATCCAAAGAAAGTAGCCAACATTCATGATGATGATGCTATTTCAATAGTTGCATCTCAAGTTGTTGCATTATTTAGGAAAGTACACCAAATTAGAATGAACTTTTCTCAAACACATTATGTGATTGAAGAAAATTCATCAGGACAAATAATTGATTCTAATACTTCATTAGAAACTTTAAATGATGATAATAGACCCAAAACCCCCAGTTTAGAAAAATCATACTAATTTTAACTAGTACAACAATTCTAGTGGTAGAAGTCAATAACTGGGAAATAATCCCGACTTTCTATATAGATGTAAAATGTGATGTACGCGATTACATGCTTAATTTCCTTAACAGTGATTTTTATTTTGCAACAAATCCACAACTTGATCCAAAGGAAAAACATATGTAAATTTTCAACTATGAAGCAAATAAGAACGTAATTATAATTTTTAAATATGGGATACTAGGCAAGTATAAGTATCGTTATAAAGTAATATAGAACTTTTTTATTAAGTCCCGAATATCGAACGCACAGGGAAGACTATAATATGCACTTTAAAAAGCTAGAAAGTTTAGATGACAAAAATCTACTTAGCAAAATATTCTTACTTAAACTTAACATGCTATAATAGGAATGAAAATTTGATTCGTTTTATAATTTTTGATTTATGAAAATAAAGTAAGCAACAAATCAACTTAATTAAATATTTGCAAGATGAAGACAATATGAGTAAAATATATTTTTCCTTATTATGAATAAGTAATAAGTTTATAAATTTTGTTGTGGAAGTATGCTAAATGTGGTGTGCCAAATAGAAGAAATAATATTATTTACCCTTACTAGAGATGCTATAAAGAAAATTGACCAATCTATAGCTTGAATAAACTTGAAGACCAGTTAGGTAAGGAAGATTCTAACTCTCACTCTAGAGTTCCCTCTTCTCCCTCCACCTAGGGGCTAACATCTCAAATCAAAACTTAAAACTATAAATCAAATAGGGGGCTTTAGCATGTCACTCTAAAGTCCTCTAATTCTACACCCTTGAAAATTTTATTTCCTTATTTATTTGCACTCAATCCCATGAACTACATTCTTATTCATGAAATCAATTTGTGATTCTATCCATTTCCTTACTCAAACAATACCATCTTGAATCTTACATGTTCTCACAACAGTATTAAAATCTTAATTGGCTAAATCAAGAAGTAAATGAAGTGCAAGGTTTCAAATCATCACAACTTCTTCCAACATTAAACTCTAATACTTCACACAACCTTCTTTAAATACTTAATCAATTATCATTTTATGGAAAAAATAAAGAAAACTACTCAAAATACATGGAGAAAACACAACCACACATGAGTTTAAAAGTAGAAATCATGCACACAAATAAAAAATCTAAATTAAAATAAAGTGTAGTCACAATGATAAACACTAATCTCAAATCCTCTCCACCAAATATTTTAAAGTTCCTGTGAATACTCTTCCTTCACTCACAATACAAACTAACACTCAAAATAAAAAGAAAATGGCCGGTGGCGGTGGCGATTACTTGGATGATTGGTGGCTGTGGAAATTCATGTCCTTACCAAGGGTTGCTTCAAGCACCTCTTGAAAAATTTGTCTAAATTCAATGAATCATCAAATAACTACTTCTGGCGCTTAAGCTCAGGGTACTTGGGGCTTAGGTGCCAGTGCTTGGTGCTTAAGCTCAGGGTACTTCGGGCTTAGGTGTCACTGCTTGGTGCTTAAGCTCAGGGTACTTGGGGCTTAGGTGCCAGTGCTTGGCGCTTAAGCGCCCCAGTTCATTTTGCACCTTCATCATTTTTCTT
The DNA here is from genome assembly GCA_003013225.1 of Phalaenopsis aphrodite. Classification (NCBI taxonomy): domain Eukaryota; kingdom Viridiplantae; phylum Streptophyta; class Magnoliopsida; order Asparagales; family Orchidaceae; genus Phalaenopsis; species Phalaenopsis aphrodite. Next base: position 539,337 of record NEWO01000333.1, on the reverse strand, counting down.
CGAAATTTGACCCTTTTTCTTTACTTTTAGCATTTTTTATCTAATTGATTGTACCTGAAAGAAAAACACACAAATAACATTCATTAAAGCACATTATCTAAAAAATAGACATTTTAGGTGTATCAAAATCCCCCAAACTTAAAATGTTACTTGTCCCAAGTGACCTTTCAATCCTTTAAAAACTTAATAAATTGATGATACATATGAGTTTCTTTAAGAGTTTCTAAAATTTGATGTAGAAATATAATAGTCCAATTTAGAAAGCATATTAGTAAACGAGACCAACTTAAAGTTTAGAAATTTTTAATGTTAAGAAATATGAAAATATGAGTTTTAACTAGTTCAGAAATATTGTTGATTCTTCAAATATAGAGTCTAGGCATTTTATCTTTTCCACTTAAGAAAATTTACTTAAGCATACTTTTACTTACCATATTTTATCCTGAAGCTTAAGAGTTTCTCAAGTCTTATTCTTTAAAAAGATCAGATGTGAAACCAATTTTTGATTAGGAACTAATCCTCAAGCTTCTCCTCCCTTTTTTGACATTTCTTTTCTTTTTCTTTTTCTTTTTCAGTTTTCTTTTCTCCTTTACCTCTTTCTCTTTCTCTTTTTCTTTTTTTTTCTTTTTTTTCTTTTTCTTGCAATGATTACGATATCTACATAGCCCTTTAATGATTTTGAATTCCACTCTTCCTTTCATAAAGCAAAGAGTTGATATATTTCCTTTCAATAAAAGAAATTTATGCTTTGCAAATAAAAATCTAAATCTTCTAATTTTTTTAAAAATACAATTTTTCCTTTAAAAGAAAGTTACACTATACTTAGCATTTTCCACACTAAAAATTTTTAACTTTACATTTTTCTTCATTACTATAAATTCTAACTAAATTCTCTTACTCATTTCAATATTCAAAATTTTACTTCCCTAATATAACTTCATATACATGATCATTTTATTCAAATAAAAATCAAATTTATTTGATATACATTTGAGAACAAATAAATTTCAAGTTTTTAGAAAATTTTTCATCCCCCCCCCCCCAAACTTGAATTTTTAATAAAAATAAAACATTTTAACATCATATATAAATATTAGCAGGAATGAAAACTAGAAATAACATGTTTGCAAAAATTTTTACCTCCTAAATATGCAAGTAAAAAAATTAAAAGTAGGAGTAAAAATTAAATTGAACAAATTTTAATTTACTTAACATGTAGAGATTCAGTAGACTTCTATGCAGTGGAGTATAACATAAAAGCAAACAAACGCACAAACAAACATATATGACATCAACATAAAGAAATTTATTTGGTAGTAAATTAAATAATTAAAAAATGCAGCTTTTAAGTAAAGTTAGCTTTATTCTAAACCGTATAAGATCTAGAACTAAGTTCAACACAAACTATCTACTACAATAAACAACACAATTAAAACATTTACTACCACATATACATAATAACTACTCACAAAAACACAAGTTCATCACAGTAGTATCTACTAAACAAAGCACAACAAAAACTAATAGTCTCAACAATAATAATTGAAAACATAACCAAAAGTACAAAATAACAACACCATCCACAGTTCACAACATAACATAAATTAAAAATCGAACGAAACTATAGTTCCAAACTAATCATCCTCATCCTCTGCATCACTCTCATAACTATGCCAAGTAGTTGCTAGCTCATACGATGGATATCTAGAATATTGAGGAAATATAACATCCTGATTACTTCTCATGAGTTTTTTCGTAGCTAAGTTGTATTCTCCCACATAATCACTATATCTCTTCATTTATCCATCCATATACACTACAAAATTTTCTAAATTTACTACCTTATCTGAACTGTAGTTAACATTGCCCAAAATCCATTCCAATAGTTGTGACTAAGAATCAGATCAAAAAGTCTAACCTTGAGATGTACAAGCACGTAAAGTAGAAGCCCGCAATGTTGAAGCAGAGAACTACTAGAAAATCCTCCTCTCCCGCCAAAAATGGAAGGATGTGAATAAGATTTAACATTCACACTAGTAATAGGCTTAAGAGGTTGCAAAATCTCTTCCTAACTGTCAAATCTAACTCTAGCTTGCTAGCATAAAGAAAAGATCAAGGATGCAAATCCCAAACCTACAGTAGTAGCAACGATGAAAGAACTGATAATAACACTATGAATCAAAGCTCTAATGTCGATGGGCTTGAACTGCTAGATACAAAAGTTCAAAGTTGCTCGATCACAAATGACTTCACTAAGATGATTGGTAGGCAACATATTAGTAGAAATGAAATAATTCTATGCCTTCACAGTGGCATCCAACTTCGAAGTAGAAAAGTTAACTCTCCTTTAATTTGTAATTTTCCCAAGTCCTCCAGCAGTTAAGGATGAAATAATCTTGTCTAGCTCCTCCTTAGTAGGACTATAATTCAAATAAAAACATAAAGAGCTCTGCGGCAAATGATAAAATTGATTTATTTCCTAAAGTGAAATAGGCACAATATTTCCCCTCACCATGACTCCTTCTTCAGCTTCGAGGAGATTAGTATAAAACTCCTGCACAATAGAAATCACCACAACAGCAAAAAAACAACATAACCGTTCCCACTGGATGCAAAAAATCAAATCTTTAATAGCTCCTCCCAAACTTTCCCGCAAGAAATAACTTTCTCAATTGTAGTGCATCGTCGTATCAATCCTGAGCTCTCTAACTAACAAATTGCTTGAATTGAATTGACCCTTTCTTTTGTTCCTCTTCATTCTTGGTGCCATTTCTTAAAAAAATATATATAATTCTCAATAAATTCACAATTCAACTCTAAATCACTAAACCTAACTCCTAAAAGTTTAAACTACCAAATCTATGTATTTTCCATAGCTTTTTCCCAAAATTTTCCCATTAGTAGTGATTTTCGGGTAGCTCATGAATGTGCTCAAAATACATGGTGAAAATAAAAAATTTTTACATTGAAGTGGAGCTCTTACCTCAAAGATATTAAATCTAGCAATTTTTGCTCCAAACCATAAAGAAATCTTCAAAATAGGGTAAGTCCTAGCTCCAATATTGCGAAAATCTCAGGCTGAAGGTGAAGAAAAGGTGTGATAATGGTGTTTTCAGACTGATTTGTCACTTAAAACTATTCTCGAATCAGTTTTCATGAACCGACGCTTAACGACAAATGGTTCGACGCTTAGGCGCCTGTCTCTCAGTTTAGACAACACTTAACAGTAGGGTCTTGGCGCTTAGGCGCCAGTGCATAAACTTTAGTTTTTCCAATTTAAGTGAAATATACTCCTAGCCTAAGTCAACCAACCCTACATGGTCTCATAACTCTTTCATAACTATTTTCTTCCCTTTAAATTCCTCCCTTACTCAAGATTCACTAATCTTAACTAATTCAATTCAATGCAAAATAACATGAAGTTTCACAAAACAAAACACTTATACTCATTCACAAATGATTACAAACATTTTAATACATAAAGTCTCAATCTAAATAGTCTCAGATGAGAAAATTCCTAAACACAATCACTAGAAAATTTTAACATTAAAAACATATTAATACACTTAATATTAAAAAAGAAAACTAAACACATAAACATCAAACAATGAAATTAACTCCATTCTCCATTTGGTGGAATAAATCCTGGCCTATTATTATTCTCTCCTTCAGCAATTAGAATGTAAATCTGAAAGAACGAACGATGATTAAAAACTCTGGTTGAATCTTCTTCAATTCACTTGTTTTTCAAATATATAGTCTTGTACGCTTCTTCCATAAAACTGGTATGATTAAACTGCATCTTAAGTTGTCATCCCATATTAGCTAGATGTGCATTAACTTCCATCACTTTTGCCTCAATTGAAGCCACGTCAACTTTAATTTTAGTGACTTTCTCCACTATCCATTTGACACTAATGACAAGGAAACTTTTATATAACTCTTACGCACTCTGACTAATAAATTTCTTTCTCATTACTTCCTTCTTCTTTAAATCATTCTCCTATGATAACATTTTTCCAAAACTCTCTTTTTCACTTATAATTTATGGTTAAATGGAATTGTGGTGAGACTTCTCTTCATACCCTTCTATTTATAGGCCCTAAAGTCCTCCTAAAACTCCTAGGCACGTCTAAGAACTGTCTCCCATGTTAGAGCCAACCAAATCTCTGCTATAACTTCTAAAAACTGAAATTTGCACAAGTTATTTAATTATCACGCTTAAGTGCAGGTGCTCAATTTAGCACAGGTCAATTTAATGTCCAAATACAGATTCTAACATGTTTAAGTCATTTTTTAAGGTCTTATAAGAATCACTAAATCTTTATATTTTCAGAATATGACAAAAAATTTTTAAATCACACGCAACAACATAACAGTAAAAACAGACACGAAGATAACTATGGGTTGCCTCCCACAAAGCGCTTGGTTTAACATCGTCAGCCCAATATAACCAGTGCTTATCCTGGTTGATCCAACATCATAAAATCAATTAATTTAAATTGGTTACCTAAAAATAGAAATTCAGCCTGTGACCATTAAATTCGATTATTTTGTCAGTTTGAAGATCTTTGATATCCACAGCTCCATAGGGATAAACTTTCATCACAACAAATGGGTCACCTAGACTTAAGTTGCCTAGAAATAATATTAACCTTGCATTATAAAGCAAAACTTGTTGCCCTGGCAAAATATTTTTAGTAAGATTTCTCTGATCATGCCACATCTTCATCTTTTCTTTGTAAATCTTAGCACTTTCATAAGATTCATTCATTATCTCTTCAAGCTCATTCAATTGCAATAACCTTTTCTCACTAGCATCCTTTAAATTATAGTTAAATTCTTTAATAGCCCAATATAATTTATGCTTAAGTTCAATTGTAAAGTGACATGATTTCCCAAATATTAGCTTTTATGGGGACATTCCTATAAGAGTTCTATGTGCAATCCTATAAGCCCACAAAACATAGTCATGTTTGACTGACCAATTCATTTTGGTTGGGTTTACATATTTTTCCATTATTTTTTTTAATTTCACGACTGAATATTTCAACCTAACCAGTTCCTTGAGGATAATAAGTAGTAGCAAATCTATGGTTAATATGATCTTTCTTTAGTAACTTCTACATTATTGCATTTCTGAAATGAGTTCCCCAGTCACATATGATTACTCTGGACATCTCAAATCTACAAAATATGTTCGTTCTTAAAAACTTTGCAACACTTTAAGCATCACATCGAGGTAAAGCAACAGCTTCTATCCATTTGAATACATAGTCTACTGCCAACNATTTTAACATCATATATAAATATTAGCAGGAATGAAAACTAGAAATAACATGTTTGCAAAAATTTTTACCTCCTAAATATGCAAGTAAAAAAATTAAAAGTAGGAGTAAAAATTAAATTGAACAAATTTTAATTTACTTAACATGTAGAGATTCAGTAGACTTCTATGCAGTGGAGTATAACATAAAAGCAAACAAACGCACAAACAAACATATATGACATCAACATAAAGAAATTTATTTGGTAGTAAATTAAATAATTAAAAAATGCAGCTTTTAAGTAAAGTTAGCTTTATTCTAAACCGTATAAGATCTAGAACTAAGTTCAACACAAACTATCTACTACAATAAACAACACAATTAAAACATTTACTACCACATATACATAATAACTACTCACAAAAACACAAGTTCATCACAGTAGTATCTACTAAACAAAGCACAACAAAAACTAATAGTCTCAACAATAATAATTGAAAACATAACCAAAAGTACAAAATAACAACACCATCCACAGTTCACAACATAACATAAATTAAAAATCGAACGAAACTATAGTTCCAAACTAATCATCCTCATCCTCTGCATCACTCTCATAACTATGCCAAGTAGTTGCTAGCTCATACGATGGATATCTAGAATATTGAGGAAATATAACATCCTGATTACTTCTCATGAGTTTTTTCGTAGCTAAGTTGTATTCTCCCACATAATCACTATATCTCTTCATTTATCCATCCATATACACTACAAAATTTTCTAAATTTACTACCTTATCTGAACTGTAGTTAACATTGCCCAAAATCCATTCCAATAGTTGTGACTAAGAATCAGATCAAAAAGTCTAACCTTGAGATGTACAAGCACGTAAAGTAGAAGCCCGCAATGTTGAAGCAGAGAACTACTAGAAAATCCTCCTCTCCCGCCAAAAATGGAAGGATGTGAATAAGATTTAACATTCACACTAGTAATAGGCTTAAGAGGTTGCAAAATCTCTTCCTAACTGTCAAATCTAACTCTAGCTTGCTAGCATAAAGAAAAGATCAAGGATGCAAATCCCAAACCTACAGTAGTAGCAACGATGAAAGAACTGATAATAACACTATGAATCAAAGCTCTAATGTCGATGGGCTTGAACTGCTAGATACAAAAGTTCAAAGTTGCTCGATCACAAATGACTTCACTAAGATGATTGGTAGGCAACATATTAGTAGAAATGAAATAATTCTATGCCTTCACAGTGGCATCCAACTTCGAAGTAGAAAAGTTAACTCTCCTTTAATTTGTAATTTTCCCAAGTCCTCCAGCAGTTAAGGATGAAATAATCTTGTCTAGCTCCTCCTTAGTAGGACTATAATTCAAATAAAAACATAAAGAGCTCTGCGGCAAATGATAAAATTGATTTATTTCCTAAAGTGAAATAGGCACAATATTTCCCCTCACCATGACTCCTTCTTCAGCTTCGAGGAGATTAGTATAAAACTCCTGCACAATAGAAATCACCACAACAGCAAAAAAACAACATAACCGTTCCCACTGGATGCAAAAAATCAAATCTTTAATAGCTCCTCCCAAACTTTCCCGCAAGAAATAACTTTCTCAATTGTAGTGCATCGTCGTATCAATCCTGAGCTCTCTAACTAACAAATTGCTTGAATTGAATTGACCCTTTCTTTTGTTCCTCTTCATTCTTGGTGCCATTTCTTAAAAAAATATATATAATTCTCAATAAATTCACAATTCAACTCTAAATCACTAAACCTAACTCCTAAAAGTTTAAACTACCAAATCTATGTATTTTCCATAGCTTTTTCCCAAAATTTTCCCATTAGTAGTGATTTTCGGGTAGCTCATGAATGTGCTCAAAATACATGGTGAAAATAAAAAATTTTTACATTGAAGTGGAGCTCTTACCTCAAAGATATTAAATCTAGCAATTTTTGCTCCAAACCATAAAGAAATCTTCAAAATAGGGTAAGTCCTAGCTCCAATATTGCGAAAATCTCAGGCTGAAGGTGAAGAAAAGGTGTGATAATGGTGTTTTCAGACTGATTTGTCACTTAAAACTATTCTCGAATCAGTTTTCATGAACCGACGCTTAACGACAAATGGTTCGACGCTTAGGCGCCTGTCTCTCAGTTTAGACAACACTTAACAGTAGGGTCTTGGCGCTTAGGCGCCAGTGCATAAACTTTAGTTTTTCCAATTTAAGTGAAATATACTCCTAGCCTAAGTCAACCAACCCTACATGGTCTCATAACTCTTTCATAACTATTTTCTTCCCTTTAAATTCCTCCCTTACTCAAGATTCACTAATCTTAACTAATTCAATTCAATGCAAAATAACATGAAGTTTCACAAAACAAAACACTTATACTCATTCACAAATGATTACAAACATTTTAATACATAAAGTCTCAATCTAAATAGTCTCAGATGAGAAAATTCCTAAACACAATCACTAGAAAATTTTAACATTAAAAACATATTAATACACTTAATATTAAAAAAGAAAACTAAACACATAAACATCAAACAATGAAATTAACTCCATTCTCCATTTGGTGGAATAAATCCTGGCCTATTATTATTCTCTCCTTCAGCAATTAGAATGTAAATCTGAAAGAACGAACGATGATTAAAAACTCTGGTTGAATCTTCTTCAATTCACTTGTTTTTCAAATATATAGTCTTGTACGCTTCTTCCATAAAACTGGTATGATTAAACTGCATCTTAAGTTGTCATCCCATATTAGCTAGATGTGCATTAACTTCCATCACTTTTGCCTCAATTGAAGCCACGTCAACTTTAATTTTAGTGACTTTCTCCACTATCCATTTGACACTAATGACAAGGAAACTTTTATATAACTCTTACGCACTCTGACTAATAAATTTCTTTCTCATTACTTCCTTCTTCTTTAAATCATTCTCCTATGATAACATTTTTCCAAAACTCTCTTTTTCACTTATAATTTATGGTTAAATGGAATTGTGGTGAGACTTCTCTTCATACCCTTCTATTTATAGGCCCTAAAGTCCTCCTAAAACTCCTAGGCACGTCTAAGAACTGTCTCCCATGTTAGAGCCAACCAAATCTCTGCTATAACTTCTAAAAACTGAAATTTGCACAAGTTATTTAATTATCACGCTTAAGTGCAGGTGCTCAATTTAGCACAGGTCAATTTAATGTCCAAATACAGATTCTAACATGTTTAAGTCATTTTTTAAGGTCTTATAAGAATCACTAAATCTTTATATTTTCAGAATATGACAAAAAATTTTTAAATCACACGCAACAACATAACAGTAAAAACAGACACGAAGATAACTATGGGTTGCCTCCCACAAAGCGCTTGGTTTAACATCGTCAGCCCAATATAACCAGTGCTTATCCTGGTTGATCCAACATCATAAAATCAATTAATTTAAATTGGTTACCTAAAAATAGAAATTCAGCCTGTGACCATTAAATTCGATTATTTTGTCAGTTTGAAGATCTTTGATATCCACAGCTCCATAGGGATAAACTTTCATCACAACAAATGGGTCACCTAGACTTAAGTTGCCTAGAAATAATATTAACCTTGCATTATAAAGCAAAACTTGTTGCCCTGGCAAAATATTTTTAGTAAGATTTCTCTGATCATGCCACATCTTCATCTTTTCTTTGTAAATCTTAGCACTTTCATAAGATTCATTCATTATCTCTTCAAGCTCATTCAATTGCAATAACCTTTTCTCACTAGCATCCTTTAAATTATAGTTAAATTCTTTAATAGCCCAATATAATTTATGCTTAAGTTCAATTGTAAAGTGACATGATTTCCCAAATATTAGCTTTTATGGGGACATTCCTATAAGAGTTCTATGTGCAATCCTATAAGCCCACAAAACATAGTCATGTTTGACTGACCAATTCATTTTGGTTGGGTTTACATATTTTTCCATTATTTTTTTTAATTTCACGACTGAATATTTCAACCTAACCAGTTCCTTGAGGATAATAAGTAGTAGCAAATCTATGGTTAATATGATCTTTCTTTAGTAACTTCTACATTATTGCATTTCTGAAATGAGTTCCCCAGTCACATATGATTACTCTGGACATCTCAAATCTACAAAATATGTTCGTTCTTAAAAACTTTGCAACACTTTAAGCATCACATCGAGGTAAAGCAACAGCTTCTATCCATTTGAATACATAGTCTACTGCCAACAATATATATAAATTTCTGAAAGATGGTATAAATGATCCCCATGAAATTTAATCCCCAAATATCAAATATCTCAACTTCTAACACATAATTGAGGGGCATCTCATTTCTCCTAAAAATATTCCCTACTCGTTGATATAGATTACAAGTTTTGACATAAGTGTTAACATCTCTAAAGATTGTAGGTCAAAAAAATCTAGATTGTAAAATTTTATATGTTGTTTTATCAAAATCAAAATGTCCCCCAAAACTAAAATTATTATATTTTTGGATAATTTCATAAGTTTCTTCTAAAGGCGCATATCTTCGAATAATAAGATCATTTCCTTGTTTATATAAAAACAGGTCATCTCAAAAATAAGTCTTAGCTTCAGATACAAATTTTCTTATTTATTGTTATATCATTTCATAGGGTATAATATCACCAACAATAAAATTCACAATGATTGCATACCATAGAACACACCACTCATCAACATAGAACAATTTTTCATCTGGAAAATGTTCATCAATTTCCTTTTCAAAACAGAGTGGTTTTTCTAATTCAAGCCTGGACAGATGATCTGCAATTTGATTCTCAGCTCCCTTTCTATCTACCATCTAAAAGTCAAATTCTTGCAAAAGAAGAATTTATCTTATAAGTCTTGGTTTTGCATCATTCTTTTTCATTAAATACTTAATAGCGAAATGATTTGTATGCACAATACATTTAGCTCCAATTAAGTATGATCTAAATTTATCAAAAGCTTATACTACTTCTTATAACCCATTATCAATTGTGGTATAATTAATTTGAGCTTCTTGAAGAGTTGATAACCTTGAAAATCTTATCATGGTTTTTGTCCTAAAACAACTCCAATATCATAATCACCAGCATCACACATCAATTCAGAAGGTTTTCTCTAATCTAGTGAAATAATAATTGGGGCAGTGACTAATTTTTCTTTTAATAATTCAAAAGTTGTAGGCACTCTTAATCAAAATTAAAAATTGCATCTTTTTCAAGTAAATGACATAGAGGCTTAGCAATTTTTGAAAAGTCTTTAATATATCGCCTCCAACATGTCCTAAAAAACACCTAATTTCCTTTAAACTTGTTGGGTGAGATAAATTAGTGATAACTTGAATTTTGGTAGGGTCTACTTCCATACCCTTTTCTGAAATTTGATGTCCCAAAACTATTCCTTATACTATCGTAAATTGGAATTTTTCCAAATTAAGAACTAAATTTATTTCTTCACAGCACTTATGAACTTTTGATAAATTTTCTAAATTCAAATGAAGTTCCAAACACCAAAAAATATTTCATAAAAACTTCAATCCATTTTTCAATTAAATCACAAAAAATAGCCATCATATATCTTTGAAATGTAGCAGGTGCATTACATAAACAAAATGACATTCTTCTAAAAGCAAATGTACCATAAGGACTTGTAAAAGTTATTTTCTCTTGATCCTCAGGAGCTTATTGTATTTGATGATAACCAGTATATTCATCCAGAAAATAAAAGCATTTATGCCCAACTAGTTTATCCAACATTTGATCTAGAAAGGGTAGTAAAAAATGATCAGATTTAGTTGCGAGATTTAATTTTCTATAATCAATGCATATTCACGTTCCCGTGACTTGTCTTGTTGGTATTAACTTGTCATGTTCATTTAAAGTCACAATAACTCCTCTTTTCTTAAGAATGTTATGAATCGTACTAACCCATGCACTATTTGAAATATGATAGAAGTTTCCAGCATCTAACCACCTTAAAATTTCTTTCTTAACAACTTCTTTCATAATAGGATTCAATATGATTTGAGGATCAGCACTGGGTTTGTAGTTCACTTCCATATGAATTCTGTGCATACAAATTGAAGGACTGGTTCCTTTTATATCAACAATTGTCCAAATAAATGCTTTCTTGTAACTCTATAAAGTTTGCATCAAACTCTCTTCTTCTACTATAGTTAATTTAGAGAAAATTTTAACTGGTAATCTTGAGGAATCACCTAAAAAGGCATACTTCAAATGCTCAGGAAGTGAGTTCAACTTAAGCTCAAGAGGTTTTTCAATTGATGGATAAAAAGATGTGTCTTTTTATGTCGTGTCCAAAACTTCAAAACTTTCTCGAACATAATTTGAATCTTCCTTATATAAATCTTCATACTGATCTAATTCCTCCTCTTGCTCGTGTTCCAACTCATTCAATTTAGATTTCTCTTCATAAATTTCTTTAAAATGACATTCACTTAAATATCTTTTCACATCCATTCTATAAAATTCATCATATTTACCTTTTACAGGATTTTTCTTTGATTTAGAAATACTAAATGAAACTGTTTGATCATTGACGCGCATTGTTAGTTCTCCTTTCATACATCTATCATTGTTGTTCCTGCGGCTAGGGAAGATTTCGCCAAAATGATAGGTATCTCTGTATCTTCCTCCATATCTAGTAGAATATATCAATAGGAAAGATAAATTGATCCATTTTCAGTAGGACATCTATAACTCCTTTAGGTTATGTTATTGAACGATCTGCTAATTGCAGAGTTATAATAGTAGGGGTTATTTCTCCTAATCCCAATCTTTTAAATATTAATAATGACATAAGGTTGATGCTTGCACCTCAATCACATAAAGCTTTCCCATAAAATATGCCTCCTATTGAAGATGGAACTGTAAAACTACCATGATCTTTAAGCTTTTCAAAAAGCTTTTTCTGAATTATAGCACTTCACTCCTCACGAAGTGCATTGGTCTAATTATCTTCAAACTTCCTTTTCCTGTTAAGAATATCTTTCATAAACTTCACATAGCTTGGTATTTGTTCTAGAACTTCAGTAAATGGAATATTAACTATAAGCTTCTTAAAAATTTCCAAAAATTTTGAAAATTGTTTATCCAAATTTTGTTGTTGGAGCCTTTGAGGAAATGGAGGTGGTGGTTTTTCTAAGTCAACTATAAGTGGAGAAATATGTCTCTCTAAACCTTTCAGAGCATCCTCTTTTGCTTCTTCAATCTTTTCTCTCTCCACTTCAGTCTCTTTTTGAACTCTACCTTCCAATTCTCTTCTGCTTCTAAGTCGAACTTCTTTTACTTGCTCTTTTTTTTGGTCTTTTGGATTTAGTTCTACATTGCTAGGAAGTGTTCCTTGGGATCTATTACTTAATGAATTTATTATTTGTTTCAACTAATTCTCAATATTTGTAATTGTTGCTCCTTGAATTTTTAATTGATTTTCCATTTGTAACACCACTTCTTCTTTGGACAACGTCTTCTCCTTAAAGTGTGAATTACTGTTAAAACCTGGAGGATAAGTAGGTCTTTAATTACTCTTCCCTTGGCTTTTCTAATTTCTCAATGGGTTGACTTGAGTGTTCTCCATATTGCTGGTTATTACCGCCTGAAGTGTTATTCCAGTTAAAGTTGGGATAGTTCTTCTAGTCTGTGTGATAATATTTTTGAATATAGCTTATTCTGCTTATTATTTACTGCATTCAAAGTTTCTAAAATCTACCATTTGACCTAATGAATTCTCTTCTATCATGAAAATTGGATGAGAAAAATTATTCCAAATTGGTTTAACTTCCTTAAAATTGCAGCAACTTGATTTGCTAATAAGGTAAAAGCATCAATTTCATGAACATTGGCTACTTTCTTGAGATTTTCCCTTTCAGAATGCCATTGAAAATTATTTGAAGCCATATCTTCAGTTAAGGCATAAGCACATTAAATGGTTTTGATATCAATGAACCACCAGCAGCGGCATCGATAATTGATCTTAGAGATCCAACTAATTCATTATAAAATGTTTGAATTATTAACCAATCTTGCATATGATGGTGTGGACACTTTCTTAAGAGTTCTTTAAATTGTTCCCATGCTTCATAAATAAATTATCCTTCAAACTAGAAAACAAAATGTAATATCATTTCTAAGCTTTGCATTTTTTTATGGTGGGAAATATTTAGCAAGGAACTTCTGCGCTAAATCACTCTAAATTCTGAAAGATCCATGTGATAACGAATGTAACCATATCTTAGCTTTATCCCTCAAAGAGAAAGGAAATAATATAAGTCTTTTAGCATCATCTTATACACCATCATATTTAAATGTAGCACACAGGTCTAGAAAATTGACAAGATGAAAATTTGGATATTTAGTTGGTGTTCCCCTAAACTGATTATTTGATACCATTTGGATACTAGCAGGTTTAAGCTCAATTGAATTAGCAACTATAATAGATTTTTGAATACTACAATGAAGTTCATCCACCTTAGGGTTTGCACAATCTCTTAAAGGTTTAAACTCTTCAGCATTTTGATTATTTTGATTTTCCATATCTTGAAATTTTTTAGTAATTTTTAATTTCTTAATTTTTCTAATAGTTCTTTCTAATTCAGAATCGTAGGGCACAAGCCCTGTGGAACCTGAACTATGCATAAATTACTATAAAACACATAAAATAAAATAAAATAAAATAAAATAAAACACACAAATAAGTACTTAATGTAAAAACTACACTACAATATTCCTACAATAAATCTTAAAGTTGAAATAAGATTTTGTAAAAATATGAATTTTTACTTTCTAAAAACTTCTTTTATTTATAATTTTCTAAATTTTACGTGCCTAACAACGATGCCGAAAACTTGATCTTTAATTTCTACATAGATGTAAAATGCGATGTATGCGATTATATGCTTAATGTTATTAATATTGATTCCTACTTTGCAACAAAGCCATAACTTTATCCTCAGCAGAAAACTAGGTAACTTTTCAACTATGAAGCAAAGAAGAATATAATTACAATATTTAAATGTGAGATACTAGGCAAGTATATGTATCATTATCAAGCAATATAAAACTTTTTTATTAAGCCCTGAATATTGAACCCACAAGGAAGACTGCAATATGCACTTTAAAAAGCTATAAAGTTTAGATGACAAATTTACTTAACAAAATATTCTTACTTAAACTTAAGATGTTATAATAAGAATTAAAATTTGATTCTTTTTGTAACTTTTGATTTATGAAAATAAAGTAAGCAACTAATTAACTTAACTAAATATTTGCAAGATGAAGGAAATATAAGTAAAATATCTTTTTCCTTACCATGAATTAATAATAAGTATATAAATTCTGTCATGGAAGTATGCTAAATGTGTTGTGCCAAATAGGAGCAATAATATTCTTTACCCTTACTAGAGATGCTATAAAGAACAATTATTGATCTATAGTTTAAATAGTCTTGAAAACCGGTTTGGTAAGGAAGATACTATCTCTCACTTCTGAGTTCCCTTTTCTCCCTCCACCTGGGGTCTAACATCTCGTATCAAAACTTAAAACAATAAGTCAAATTGAGGGCTTTAGCCTGTCACTTTAAAGTCCTCTAATTCTACACCCTTGAAAGTTTTATTTTCCTATATATTTGCACTCAATCCCATGAACTACATTCTCATTCATGAAATCAATATGTGATTCTATTCATTTATTGACTGAGACAATACCATTTCAGATCTTACATGTTCTCACAACATATATTAACATCTTGATTGGCTAAATCAAGGAGTAATGGAAGTGCTAGGTTTCAAATCATCACAACTTCTTCCAACATCGAAGTTTAATACTTCACAAAACTTCCTTTAAATACTTAGTCACTTAAAATTTTAAGGAAAAGAATAAAGAAAACTACTCAAAATCCATGGAGAAAACACAACCACACATGATTTTAAAAGTAGAAATAATACACACAAACAAGAAATCTAAATTAAAACCAAGTGTAGTCATAAAGATGAACACTTATCTCAAATCATCTCCACCAAATGTCTTGAAGTTTCTTTGAATTCTCTTCCTTCACTCAAAATATAGACTAACCCTCAAAATAAAAAGAAAGTGAATGGTAGTGGCAGCGGCAGCGGCGACAGTTACTTTGATGAATGGTGCCTGTGGATGTCTAATGGCTAGCCTCTCTTCTTTGATGATCCAAGTCTTCTTTAATAAAATCAAAAAGGTGCCTTGGTGTCTCTTTAAAATATGTCTCCATTCAATGAATCTTCTAGATGTTCCTCCTTTAAAAAGCTAATTGAATGAATTTTCGTGTCCATGGGCTTTTTCCTACATTTTTTCCAAGGTTTGCTTCAAACACCTATTAAAAAATTCTTCAAAATTTAATGAATTATCAATTAACTACTTCTTGTGCTTAAGTATGGGGTACCTAACGCTTAAGCATGGCTCTCTAGAGCATAGTTGCCAGTGTTGGGCGCTTAGGCGCCCTAGTTCATCTTTGCACCATCATCATTTTTGCTCTAAATTTGACCCTCTTTCACTCCTTTTAGTATTTTTCATCCATTTGATTGTACTTGAAAGATAAACATAAAAACTTTCATTAAAGTGCAAGATCTCAAAAATAAGCATAAAAATGTGTATAAAAATAATATACATTTTTAGGTGTATCGGGAAACAATCACGGAAACCCATTGGGAAACTAGAACACCTAGGGTAATACTAACTATAGGCCTACTTTTCCTCCTAGATTTAGTAGTAACCAACAAGTTAAGGAGAATAAGTTGTCTATAGAAGAAGTGGTGTTATATATGAGAAAGAAATTCCAATGTCAAAGTGCTGCTATTTGAAATATTGAGAATAAACTGTGACAAATTGCTAATGCCCTTAGTAATAGGCTCAGAGAACACTTCCTAGTAATGTTGAGATCAACCCTAAAGATTAAAGCAAAAAACAAGAGCCAGTTAAAGCTCACTAACTAAGGAGTGGAAAGGAATTAAATTGAAGTTCAAAAAAAGATTGAAGTTGAGAGAAAAAATACTGAAACTGGAAAACCAGAGGAAACTATTTCTAAAGAAATAGAATCACCTGTTTGTCCAATTAAGATTAATTTATAAAGTCCACAAGCACCTTTTCCTCACAGACTTAGGCAGCAAAAGTTGGATCAACAAATTTCAAGATTTTTTGAGATATTTAAAAAGCTTATAATTAATATCCCATTTTCAGAAGCTATGGAACAGATGCCAAGTTATTCCAAATTTATGAAAGAAGTTTTAAGCAAAAGAAGGAAGCTCAAAGATTATTAGATTGTTGCACTTAGTGAAGAATTTAGTGCAATAATTCAGAAAAAGCTTCCTAAAAAACATAAAGATCCTGACATTTTTACCTAACTTGTGCAACTAGGGAAAAAATTTATGGAAAAGCTTTATTTGATATATGAATAAGCATTAATCTCATGCCGTTAGCTATATTTGAAAGGTTAGTTTAGCTGAAATATCTCCCACTACTGTAGCCTTACAATTAGCCGATCGATCAAGTATTTATTCTAAAGAAAATGTATTGGTTAAAGTAGATAAATTTATCTTGCCTGTTGACTTCATTCTGTAAGATATGGAAGAAGATAAATAAATTCCTATCATGTTAAGAAGATCTTTCTTTGCTACCGGACGTGCTATGATAGATGTGCAAAAAGGAGAATTAATCATGAGAGTTAATGATCAGGAAGTTAAATTTAAAGTGCTCAAATCAATAAAGTATCCTGATAAAGGAAAATATGGTATATGTTACATAATTGATATTATTGATTATATGATTGTTAAGCATTATCATGATAAATGTGAACTCATTTTAGAACAAAAAGATGAAGTTAAATTAGATCAAAAAGAACTTTATAATGAAACAGAAGGTGATTTTAAAGATAAATCAGATGAGATAAACACTGATGATTCAAATTATGTTCAGGAAAGCTTTGAGGTTTTAGATATTACTGAGAATATTAAAACTCTGATTCCTTCAATTTAAAAACTTCCTGAGCTAGAGATGAAAGTTCCTCCTACACATTTAAAGCATGCATTATTTTGGAACTCATCTACATTAAAAGATATTATATCTTAAGATTTGATTGTAGAATAAGAAGAAAAATTATTGGAGACATTGACAAGTCATAAGAAAGCCTTCGGATGGACATTAACTGATATTAAAGGAATAAGCTCTTTAGTTTGTATGCAAAAAATTCTAATGAAAGATAATCATAAGCCTTGAGTTGATCCTCAAAAGAGATTGAATTTGATAATGAAAGAAGTTATTAGGAAAGAGATTTTAAAGTGGTTGAATGCATGATTTATTTATCCTATTTCAGACAGTTCATGGGTTATTCCTATTCATTGTGTTCCTAAGAAAGAGGGAGTGACTGTATTTATAAATGATAAGAATAAATTAATCCCAACAAGACATGTCACTGGATGGTGAATATATTGGTTATAAAAATATAAAAATTACCATTAGGAGAGATCACTTTCCTTTACCGTTTCTGGATCAATTGTTGAATAGACTCGCTCAACATCATTATTTTTGCAATTTGGATGGATATTTTGGATACCACATAGTACCTATTGCTCCCGAGAATTAAGAAAAGACAACATTTACAAGTTCATATGAAACTTTTGCTTTAAAGAGGATGTCATTTGTATTTTGTAGTGCTCCTGCAACTTTTTGAAGATGTGTGATGTCAATTTTTTGTGATTTATTTGAGAAAGAAATTGTAGTTCTTATGGATGATTTCTCCATTTTTGGAACATCTTTTAATTCATATCTTGATCATTCGTGAAGAAACAAACCTTACTCTCAATTGAGAAAAATATTAATTTATGGTTGCAGGAGGAACTGTGTTAGGACATAAGACTTCTCAAAAAGGCAAGGAAGTTGATCCAGCAAAAAATCAAATTATTTTTGAATTACCATCTCCTACTAGTATAAGAGGGGTAAGAAGTTTTCTAGGACATGCTGGATTTTACAGGCATTATATGAAAGACTTTTAAAAAATTTCCAAGTTTCCATGTCATCTTTTGGAAAAAGACACTAATTTTGATTTAAATGAGTAATGTCTGAAAACCTTCAATTTACTAAAAAAAATTATTCACTATACCTATTATTGTTTTACCTGATTAGACAAAACCTTTTAAATTAATGTGAGATGTCAGTGATTATATTATAGGGATTGTTTTAGGGCAAAGATTAAAAAAGAATTATTAGCTATAGTGTATGCTTTTGATCAATTCAAACATTATCTTATTGGAACTAAATGTGAAATGCATACTGGTCATTCTGTTATAAAATATTAAATGATGATGATGGATGCAAAACCATGATTACTTAGATGGGTCCTTCTGATACAAGAACTTGATTTCCAAGCTACGGATAAAAAGGGTACTGATAATCAGATAGCTAATCATTTGTTAAGGTTTGAACAACAATAACAACAACAACAATAACAACAAAGACTTAATCCTACTACATTGTGTCCTGTTTCGTGTCATATTTTCATTCAGTTCTAATAAATTAAGATCACTTTTTATACAATAAACCCATATCTTCCTATGTCTACCTATGCCTTTCTTAACATAAATCGAATCTAAAACATCTACTCTCCTAATTGGATCATCCGATGATCGACGCTTAATGTGACCAAACCAACCATCTAAGACGACTTTCTCTAAATTTGTCCATCACAGGAGCTACACTAACCCTATCATGGATATATTCATTTTGCACTTTGTCTCTAAGTGTAAAGCCACTCATCCACCTAATCATTCTCATCTCAGCAACACTTAACTTAACATTTTGCTTCTCTTTTAAAGGCTAACGTTCAATACCATAAGCATTGCAGGTCTCACCACCGTCTTATAAAATATTCCTTTCAGTCTAAGCAATACATTTCTATCACACAAAAGGCTCGAAGCATTCCTTCACTTCAACCAACCAGCTTGAATTTTATTATTAACATCTCTATCTATATCATCATCGCTTTAAACAATAGAACTGAGATATCTAAATCATTCAAACCTTTTAATAATTTGATCACCCAAAGTTACACTTCTGTCACTAGAGCACTATTACTAAAATTACATTCCATGTATTTAGTTTTAGTTCTACTCAGATGAAGGCCTTTAGACTCTAATGTATACCTCCATAATTTAAGTTTTTGCTGGGCCTCTTCTCTCGTCTTATCCATGAGAAGAATATCATAAAAAGAAAGAATACACCAAGGTACATCCTCTTGTAAATGTCCGGTAAGACCATCCATAACTAAAGGAAAAAGATATGGGCTTAAGTTGATCCCTAATGTAATCTAGGAAAATATTTGCTCAATCCACCTTCAGTTCGAACACAAGTAACAACACTAGTATACATATCTTTAATGACTTGAATATAAGTCATATCAAACCTCTCTTCTCGAGAAATCTCTAAAGGATATCACTTGGGACCTTATCGTAAGATTTTTCTAAATCAATAAAAATCAAATGTAGATTCTCCTTATTATCTCAGAACTTCTCCATCCAACTTCTCAATAAATGTATAGCTGCGATAGTAAACCCATCTAGCATAAATCCAAATTTGATTATGAGAAATCTTTGCAATATGTCTTAACCGATGTTCAATTACCCTCTCCCATAATTTTAAAGTATGACACATCAACTTAATTCCTCTATAAATTGTACACTCATGTGCATCTCCTTTATTTTTAAAAATGGGGACCAAAATGATCGTCCTCTACTTATCAAGAGTTTAGTAAGCTTTGAAACTCTCAAAACTTAAATAAATTTTCGAAACAGACTGCGCTGACATGTCCAGAACATCAATTTTACCAAGGGGTGAGGTTCATTTTGACACGACCCATCCGAACAAAAAATATGGGAAAGATAATTATATTATTAATATTATTATATAACAAAAATAATATAAAATAAAAAATACTATATCCTATCCCTACTTTTTCTCTCATGCATACAACCCACGTGTCTCCTCTGTACCCATTCAGATCGCACGCGATAATCCTAGGTTAGGCGAGTGATCTTATCGCGAGAGATCGCCTGCTCCTTTGCCCTCCTGGAGCCGCGAACCGCCTCTCCCCCCTGCTCTATCACGAACCGTAGCCTCCATACACCGAAAGAAATTGTGAATTCTCCCTCTCGGTTGCGACTCCTCGAGTCGCACGCTTGCGCCCCATCCCCTGTTGCGATCCTTATCACTTGCTACCTCCTCCTCAAACCACACGTGACAAAGAGCTCCTAGGCTCCCTCTCGAAAGCTCTCTTGATCTCCTTCCTCTTTGCCTATAAAAGCTCCATCTTGAGGGGTCTTTGCGGTTGGCCGAAAAATTTTGGGAGAAAGGGGGAGGAGTTGCCAAAATTCCGGATGATTTATTTGTGAAATTTGGGATTTCTCGTTGGCCATTGCTTTTGAGTTTCTTAGATTTTCTATAGGTAAGATATTCTTCTTTTCTTCTGTTCTTTAGTTGTTTAATGAAGTATTCATTTCAGTGCTAAAGTTCTTTTTTTAAAATAATGGAGAATCAAGGACAATTCTCTATCATGAATTGATGGATTAACTACCCTTGCAATGTCTTCGTTTGAATTATGGGGTTGATAGTTTAACTGGAATTGATTTTCCAGTTCCATTATTGCTTTGAGGAAGAAGAAATGCTCTTATATTGATATCTATTATATTTCAGTGCTCTTGCATATTAATGATGAATTGTAGTTCAGTGGATCTACTTTGATTTGGAATGTTTATTTGAACTTTAAGATTGTTATATTGTAATGGGTTACTGCTGCATCTAGAAATTCTTGATAGCTTGTTTTGAAAGTGTATTTGGGTTGGTTATTATGTTGAATATATCTCATACACTTATTGTTCCTTACTTGTATTTTTGGAAGAGCTTTCTTCTTCAAGTTAAGTAGGTTCTTATCAAAAGAAGAATTACATAAATACCACTCCTAGCTGTGATAGCCATTGAGCTTATTGGCATCGGCAAAATAATTTGTTGCTTGAAATGGCTATCCGATTTTACAATAATCTTCATCTCATCTTACATATTGTATTTATGCTCATGCTTATTTTTATAGGAGCACTATGATATGCTTTTCATCAATTTCTGGAATGAATGGTTGCAAAAAGGTATGCGTGCTTTGGTTTATTCGTCACCTTGGGATAGAGGCGATATTGCAAGAAATATGTAGACATTTGGATTACTTTATTCTTGGTTCCTAAAGTACAACATGGAAAGAATTCTTTTATTCGGTGTAGTCTGATTAATCTGATTAGATTAGGCATTTGCGCACATATCATTCATTTATTTTGTATTTACATATATGACACCTAAACTTTAATTTTTATATTCATACTATCCCATCAAGACATGAATATGAAGGAGCTTTTTGTTGTGTTCTGAAAATATTTGATGGAATATATGTGGGAGTAAAATCTTGGTGCTGAATACGTAAATACAAAGGAATGGGATCATATGTACGTCGTTCATTTATGTTGTGATGATAATTAGGCCAATTAAGTGTTTGTTTCTATTTAAGCTGCTTTAATTCCTCTGTGCTTCCATTTCATGCCAAATATTGCTGAATAACTGCTTTACTTTTAGAAGATTTACTTACATACCACCCAACTTGGATTTGTTCACATATTCAACACTTAAACTCTACAGGAGGTGCGGATGGTTCATATGCAGAATTGGTTATTCTTGTTGGTATTTATGCATCTAGCACTTAAGGTGGATAAATACCTGTCCAAAATTTTGATACCTATTGGTACTTATGCACGTATTGCTTGAAATAGACATTTATGATGGTTATCCACCATTTTTTACGAAATTGTATATGTAGTACTTTTTTTCGTAGTATATGTGCACATATTTTCTTTTATCACCTTATGCCATATTAAAAAATTGAAGGTGAATGGTCTTTTATATTTCTGGCTTTATAACTGGCAATTATTTCTCCATTTGTTCATTCGATATTTTTTCTTTTGATTGTTGATTTATCCAAAATGGTTTATAAGTTGCAAATGAGGTTTTAAATCACGTTTTTGTTGGCTGAAATGACTTTAGTTTTGGAAAAAATAATACCTCTGGAGTATTGATGCATCAATACTCCAATGAGTAGGTGCCACGTAGTATTATGATGGGATCATTGCATACGTGACACCTCCTCATTGGAGTGCTGATGCATCAGTACTGTTGAGGTAATATTTTTTCGTAGTTTTGGGGGCTTTTAAATGCATTTTTTTGCGATATTTTGGGCTTCGATTTAACATGGTTTTGGGGAAGTTTAAGCTGTATTTGAGGCTCTCTTTGATAATTGTTTGGGCTGAAGTTTTTCGTTTTATTTTTGTGAGGTTTGGACTTCGGTTTGGCCTTTTTTCGGAGACACCGAGGCTCACGATTGGGCTTCTTTCTTACTTCACTACATGGCTTTATGATTAAGCTTGTTGCTCGAGCACTTTGGAAGATGATTTTGACAAATGGCTTTAGTATTTATTGGAATAAAATAAGAGCTTCAAATTTTTTTTTGGGTTCTTGATCCGTGGGGATTTTGGAAATGTGAGCTTTTTATATACATATATATGTATGCACTCAAAGTGTGGACTTAAAGATTAGAGCATGAAGGTTAAATGATTACTTGGAAATATGTTCTCTTTCAATTTCATGATACAAAACATACATAAGTGAGGGAAGTTTGAGGCGCCTCTTTGGGCTTTAGAAAAGGTTTACATGTGATACATGAGAATTCTGAAGCTCTGAGGAGTTTACTTTTTGGAAATCAGAATTTGATCGTTTTATTCGCAAGTGTTCTGAAGCTTTTGACGAAGTCGGGTCTATACAAAATTTGAAATTTTGTGGGATGCTTTATGTGAGGTGGGAGTTCATTTAGTTTTCTTTGGGCTTCTTTTGAGCTACAGTTTTGAGGCGTTAAGGGTGAATTTTTGATGCAATATAAAAGATTTGGATGACGTGAATGCAACATTTGAGTTTAGGCTTGGTGCATGGATGCATACATGCTGTGGGGCTATGTGTGTAATCAATGCGTTTGTTCAAACTCGTTGTTTTGACTTGCTTAAAATGTGGTTTAGAAAGAATACCTTTTGGGTTGATTTGTTTGCAGAATTGGAGGAAATGATTCCCTTTTGGTTTGATTCGAAGATCATTGGGCCACCTTTTTGGAGCTTTTAGTCGATCATTTTAGACACGATTTTGAGGGTGATTCCACCATTCTCCTCTTCGTTCCTTCAGGTGGATTGATCTCTCCTCTCTCTCAACCCATTTTTCTTTTTTGTCTTCCTTGCTTCTTGGTTTAATTTAAGTGCTTATGTCCAAAACATTAGCACAGGTGTATAGCCGTTGCTATATATGAACCATTAAGCAAGGCTATAAGTTGGACGACTCATATATAACTAATGTTCCATCCTGCGACATCGAGACCTGACTCAGGGGCTCGACGATCTGCAGGATGACAATATTATTCACCGACACCACACAAGTTGGACACCTTTGCTTTCTTAGCATATTGGCGGTCCTAGCCCGATGGTTTTGATCGACTTGTGGACAATCATATTTAAAAAAAAAATGATAAGAACAAATATGCTATCTACAAAATTACTTTGTTTACAAAATTTGATATTACTTATATGCATGCCAAAATATAAAATTTAAGTAATATAATTTGATTTTCCACTTGTCAATTGTCGGTACTGGGCTAAGGAGTACCCTCCTAAGTTGGTATAGTAAGACACTTTTCTAGTTGAATGTCGGGCTCTATACATACGGGTGATCGATAGTTGCCTTCGGAGTCCCCCGAGAATACCTAAATTTGCCCACCCGAACCTGAATGCTTATATTCCACTTCGACGACTTTATTGTTTCACTTGTTATTTCCTTTGAGAGTTTCCTGTGTCTTCTTGAAATTTTCGTCAAGCTTATTTTGTGAGTTACTTGAGTTTCATTTGATAAGTTATGAAGTGGGAGCCCTAGGGGCAAATGGTAATTTTGGAGTTTTAGTGCCTTAAATAAACTTTAGCATTAATCATAGGGTAAATGGGTAATATTGATCACAATAAACTTTTGGATGAATTAAACAAAATTGGTTAGAAGGTAGAAACCAGTTTGCCGCATTTTCATGATAAGGGTAAAATTGTAATTTTGCTGATCACCATAACATGGAAGTCAATTCAATAGGATGATTCTAAAGTAATGGGTTTAAGCTATGGAGATAGTAATTCACTCATTTGAGACCTATCAATTGGTGTTTATATACTAAGCTTGATATTTATGAGAATTGAAATCCCATTTCAATATTTATTTATCTTAAATTCACTTTAAAAATTAAAATTAAGAGGGCCTAATAGTGCACTAGGTTCGACATGTAAGAATTGTCTTAAATTGGGATTAGAAAAGACGTACTTAATTAATTGACAATCACTTCCGAACACATGAGACCCTACTCTAGCTCCCGACATTGAAATCCTTAAAGACTTTGGACTTGCCCTTAGGGGTACCCACTCATATAATTGTCAAATGAAATACTAAGTGACTATTAAATTTCCTTTGAAATGTCAAGTTTGACTGAGTAATAGGGTAATCCTAACTCAATTTCGAGATGATTAATAAAACAATATGATAAGTTCAAAATGAATTCGAAATGTTTCAACATGTTTTTAAAGCAATTCAGGGTCATTCCTTGAACACTTTGGAACCTATTTGATATTTTGAAGGACAAATTGAACTTGCTATATTTCGTTTTAGAAAATCATCAATTAGGATCTTTTAGGACTCACTGGGTCATAACTTGAGGTATGTTAGATACACGTTCATCTACCCTAGCAATTTATTTAATTAAATGCAAAATTATATACTTGCTACAAGTTCCAACTTTTCATCGAGAATGTCGAGAAAATGACAGGTATGCTTCTATAGTGTTATCTAATTTAAGTCATTTTATTTTCTACAATTTACTTTCGCTGCAAATTGCGAATGTTGGTTTTTAAAAGAGAAGCATAATAATACGTTAAGTATAGCCGAGATGAGAATGATTAGGTGGATGAGTGGCTTTACACTTAGAGACAAATTGCAAAGTGAATATATCCGTGATTGCGTTGGTGTAGCTCTTGTGATGGACAAAATTAGAGAAAGTCGTCTTAGATGGTTTTATCACATTAAACGTCGACCATCTGATGATCCGATTAGGAGAATAGATGTTTTAGATTCGAATTATGCTAGAAAGGCAAAGGTAAACCTAGGAAGACTTGGGCTTAATGTATAAAAAATGATCTTAATTTATTAGAACTAAATGAAAGTATGACACTAAATAAGACGCAATGGAGAAAAATGATTCAGATAGCCGACCCCACGTAGTGGGATTAAGGCTTTAATGTTGTTGTTGTTGTTTGTTACTGTTGTTGCAAAATATTATAACTACTTCAATGTGTACCATACTTTTCTTACAAAATAACAACCATTTTCATAAATTAATCAACATTTTCAAAAAATTAATATCTTTCAAAGGAAACCATAAATCCTTTAAAATATCACTAAACATAAAACGTTCTTTTGAATTTACGGGAGTCTCTCGGAGGATATGACTAATAGTTGCTAACGAGACCTCATTGGTTTAAATGAGTTTCATAACTCGTTTAAGCTAAGTAAATTAAGAAGAAAATAGTGATGCCAGAATGAGTGAACTGTGAGATCCTAACCGCTGTTGCTCTATTCAACTTTAAAATCTCTCATGATATTTAAATAACCATAAATTTAGGAAACATTTGATTTGACATCAGGACTTGAAACATTAGAAAACTTAAATTTGCTGCGATGAGGAGCTTAGAGCTAGCATCATGGGCAGCACAACCATCTTTGACAGCAAGACATTTCTACGCCAGCTAAACAATTTTTTAGAATTAAACAAAAAAGATATAGGATTTTTAGGTTGTCCGCTTGGCGCGACATAAATCCTCAACTTTTTTTTAGGTTTTTGCAAGATCATATCATGCAATATAATCCCTAACTCGCCCTAGGATTCTAAGGTTGCCATTAGTCACAAACTAAATTCTCACATCTTCTATGTTATTTGCGATCGTCTCGCTTGAATGTATGCACTAATTAATAAAATTGGAAAGATGAAACATTTAAATGATTCTTCCCAAAACTGAAGCCAAACCATAAGATAACTTTGGAAGTCACCAAGGTTCTCCTCAAGATCTGTTACATCCCCTAATTCTTCTTCTATTGGATTCTAAGTAAAATATTCCAAATTTGAGTCATTCACATTTCAAACATCTTCGTTAGATCACTTCGAAAAGTCCTAATCTTTTGAACTCCTTGAAGAACATTTCCTGATTTTTATCGAGAGTTTTCATAGGCGACTTCGGTCATAAAAAAATTAATTAACTTTAAGTGCTTGCCCTTATAGAAAACTTTAACGCACACAGCTTAATATAAACCCTATTTAATTTTTTCATATTAAATAGTGAAACCTTTTGGCTTATAATAAAATGGTTTTACAAATCAAATAGGCGACATACATTTCTTAGTTTATTTAATGGAGCCTTATTATCAACTCATGGATTTATCTTTCGAGATAGATACATAGTTTACGGTGTAGTGCTCTTTCATTTAAACTATGAAAGATATGTGATCAATTTGATTTCATATTCTTCTAATGTAAAGCATCCTCAGCCAACAAAAATTGAAGAGGAGTGGGTGGGGAGTAAG
This sequence comes from Phalaenopsis aphrodite, assembly GCA_003013225.1. NCBI lineage: Eukaryota > Viridiplantae > Streptophyta > Magnoliopsida > Asparagales > Orchidaceae > Phalaenopsis > Phalaenopsis aphrodite. The sequence goes on along the minus strand of NEWO01000333.1, from coordinate 512,281 downwards.
AAACAAGGCTCTCAAGGGAGAAAAGAGCATTCCTAGCAATCCAATTGGCAGGTTTGTTTCCTTACATGTAAATAAAAAACAGTTGAACCTTTAGATTAGTCAGCATAACCAGGATCTTCTTAGCCCATTGTAAATGGCACCAAGAGGAGTGTCTTCCATCCTGCAACATCTGTAGAAGAACCTCTGAGTCCCCTTCAAGAAGTAAGTAGTGCCAGTGATTCATCTTAGCAAGGTTGATGGCCCAGTACACAACAATCAGCTCAGCTTCAAGAGCATCAACAACACAGACATGAGCCTGAAAAAACAAAAGGCAGTGTCCAAGTTGATTCTGAACACCCCCCCACCCGAGCCCCCAATTGAGAAAAACTGCCATATTTGTTAATTTTAATGAATGGTCAGGCAGGTGGGAACCAGTAAACAGCAGAAACTCTATGAGAATGATCCCTATCCAGTGAAGGGGGGAACAAATGAATGGGAAGTTTTGGTAGTGAATTAGCTTGTGCAGATAAGAAATACATTGTCTAGTCACTTGCAATTGTGTGCTAATCTGACCATCAAATTTGGCCTTGTTCCTTGCCATCCAGATGAACCAGACCACCATGAAAGGAATTGTACTAACCTTAACAGCCTTCCAGCTCTTCCAGCAGTAAAAAATATTGGTCCATTCCAGTTGAATAGTATTCAGTGTGATAGCTTGAGAAAATTCAGACCAAACCTCCTTAGAGAATCTGTACATGATGAAGAGATGAGGAATAAATTCCTCCATCTCCCCACATAAGTAGCATTTAGAAGGACCTCTCAGACTCTTGAGTAGGAAGTGTTTTTAGTTCAAATGTGTAGGAAGTGTTTTTAGTTCTAGTTTAGGAGGTTTCTCCATAAATGAAATCAAATTCTTATTACTTTCTGTATGATCTAACAATTCAAATTTTTCATGAACATAATCCAAATCTTTACTCACTTCCATAGATTCATCTTGAATTTTATTCTCATCTTGATATTCTATATATTCCTTTTTAAATTTCCTTTCAAATGTCTTTTAGAAATATTCTCTGCTTAGATATTCAATAATATCCATTCTAAAGCATTCAATCTCTTGCTCTTTTGCAAAGCATCTCATTGATTTTGCACTATTAAATGTAACCACTTGATCACTAACTCTCATAGTTAGTTCTCCTTTATGCACATCTATTAAAGCTCTTCCAGTGGAAATGAATTATCTTTTTAAAATGATAAGAATTTCTTTATTTTTCTCCATATCTAATACAATAAAGTCCATAAAAAAGATAAATTTATCAACTTTTACCAAAACATCTTCTATAACTTTTTTAGGATAGTTAATTGAAAGACCAGCTAACTGAAGACTTGTAATTGTTGGTGAAATATATCCTAAACCCAACCTTCTGAGATATAATAACCGCATAAGATTAATACAAGTTCTTAAATAATATAAAGATTTTCTAAAAAAAATCTTTCACCAATAACACAAGGAATTGTAACACTTCCAGCATCTTTAAGTTTTTCAGGTAGCTTTTTTTGAATTATAGCACTACACTCTTGATACACAAAAATAATATACTGTTTTTAGTACCCTTTTTATGCCTATTTTGTTGATATTACACTTTATAGAAAGGTACTTTTGTGTTTTTGTTGCAAGTATACCTTTTTTAGGCATTTAGAACAAAAATGAAAAAAGGAGCAAAATTTTGAGTAAAAAAAGCCATTTTTTTTGGTTTGGCACGTGTTGCGCCAAATTGGCACATGAAGCACCAAAATCCAAAGCGCTGACACATGATGCGCCAGATCAGCGCATAATGTGTTAGGTGCAACTTTTTCAAATTAAGGCAGTTCAAGACAAATTTTGTGCAAATTTTCAATAGTAGACTTGTTCTACACACTCTATGGAGTAATTCAATGCATTTAAATCCTTTGGAAGGTTCTAATTCGAAAGGATTTGACTCTTGGATCAAAGAGACACATATTTTGAATTCAAAGGTTTGACTTTTGAATTTTGGAGGGAAATTGAAACTCTTTTCAGAGGAGGCAACCCAAAATAAAATAGAGTATGATAAGAACTTCGAGGAGGGGGTGGGGCGGAAAAAGAAAAAAAAGGCAAAAAAAAAAAAGAGGTGGCGTGAGAACCAAGAGGGAGAGATAGAGAGAAAGTCAAGGGCTTGGAGATTTTCTTTTAACATTGTAAGAGGAGAGGGAATATGAGAGATTTCTTCTTCATTACACTTTTAAGAGAGAATTACAAGTGCTTGTAAAGAGAGAAAAGACTTGGAGAGAACTTCTAGAGAATTGCTTGGGAATGATTGTGAGAAAAGTTGCATGTTTCATTTCTTTTGTTTGTAAACTTGTTTTTATATATGAAGTTCGTGTTTTATTGTATCCTTCTCAAGAATTATGAGTAGTTTTCTTTATCCTTCTCCCTACTTTGAAGAAATGGTTTTGTGAAGAATTGATTTTGTTTTATATGGTTTTAAATGTCAATGATTTATGATGATTTGAATTCTGATCTTTATTTTTGTATTGATCTGGCCGATTGAATTGTTAAAATGTGTTGAGAAACATTTGTTCTAAAAAAGGGATATGATTTCTACAAAAAAAGGGAGAATCACATTTGATTTCATGGGAGAGTATGTCATCCTTAGGATTGGGTGCAAATAAGTAAGAAAATATACTTTTTTGATTGTAGAAGTGGAAGATTTTAAGGTGACAGATTAGAATCACGAATTTGGTTCAGTTGATTGGAAACTAATGCGAGCATGTTAGCCTTCAGGTAAGGGAGTAATGGGAGCTCTGGAGTGAAAGCTGATATCCTCCCAGCTTAACCACGAAATTAGAGACCAAACTCTGGATTAGTCAATGTTCTTTGCAACACTCAGAAGAGGGTAGAGAATAAGATTGCTCCTATTTGACACAAAATAGTTTTTAAATATATGTTTTAAATGATTTCAATTTCTTCAGAAGTCATTTTTTCATTGTAAATGGGAATGGTGTTTTATCATACTTGAACTTTTCATCATAAAAAACCTTTATTTTATTTCAGCAATTTTACTTTTGAAAGTTTATCATCTAGTTTTAACTTAACTATTATAGTCATACATCTGTATATTTTGTAGCATTACACTTGAGTAGTTTAACTTCAAACTTCTTACTTTACTTTCGTTTTATTTTTATTTTAGTTTAAGAATAAAATATAAATAACTAGCTTATATGTATTTCCAGCTTCCCTGTGGGATCGATATTTAGGACTCCATTAGAGCCCTGTATTACTTAAAATATACATATACTTGCATTATATATAAAATGGAGTTGGGAGTTTAAAAGAGGTTTTAAAGATAAATTATTTTAATTAAAGTTATATTATTATTTGGGTTACATTTCATATTTATTATTAATTTAATCTCAAGTTTCAGTGCAGCAAGTTTTTAGCATTGTTGTCGGGGAAGTAACGAAACGTATCAATTTTTTTATTTTATTTTAAAATATATAAGAAACGGTATTTGTAGTTTATTTTGATCATTTTCTTGTTTAAGTGTGTTACTTATTTTTAATTACTTGTTTTATTTTATTTATGCGTAGTATAACATTAGAAAACTTACTATTTTACGATTCTGAATTAGAAAGAATTGTTAGAATAATTTGAAAACAACAAGAAGAGAAAAATCATTCTAGCAAAAATGGCTTGCAACTCAAGTAATGCTGGAAATGAAATTGAACATCATCAGAGACCTTTAAGAGATTATGTTAATCCTAGAGCAGATAAAATTCATTTGAGTATGTAAAACTTTGCTGTAGCTGCCAATTTAATAGAGCTTAAACTTGTTGTTATCCAAATGGTACAAAACAATCAGTTTGAGGGAACGCCATTTAAAGTTCCTAATTTACACCTTGCTAGTTTTCTAGAATTGTATGATACATTTAAATATGATTGAGTGTCGAATGATGCTGCCAGACTTAGATTTTTTCTTTTTTCACAGAGAGATAAAACTAAGATGTGGTTAAACTCATTAGCACCCAGATCTATCAGAAATTTGGGAGATTTATCACAAAAACTTTTACCTAAATATTTCCCACCTTCAAAAGCTGTTAACCTTAGAAATGATATTACATCTTTTTGGCAGTCTGAAGAGAAATTAATTTATGAAGCCTGGGAAAGATTTAAAGATCTCTTTAGGAAGTGTCCACACAATGCGTTGATAGATTGGTTAATAATTCAAACTTTTTATAATGGATTGATTGGATCTCTTAGATTGATAATTGACGCTGCTGCTGGTGGATCATTAATGTCAAAACCATTTGATGAAGCATATTCATTAATTGAAAAGATGTCTACTAATAATTTTCAATGACCCTCAGACAGGGTAAATTTAAAAAGAGTAGCTAGTATTAATGATTCTGATGCAATATCTATATTAGCTGCTCAAATAACTGCTATATCGAAGAAGATTATTCTCAAACACCTGTGCTTGAGTAGAACTCATTTGGACAAATGATAAAATCTCAATCTTCTTATCAAACTTTAAATGCTATAAAAAATCTTTCTAATAATCTTTATGCCAATTATTATAATCCTAGTTGGAAGAATCATCCAAACATTAATTGCAGTAATAATAACTTGAATGTTGCAAATCCATAATGGGGAAATGATGTTGCAGACCCAGTGGGAAGCTCCAATAATCAATGAAATCAAGCTTATAAATTTTATTCCCCCCAAGGATTTAATAATTTGCTAAGTAACAAGAAAAAATTATCAATGAAAGAATTGCTATTGCAAATTGAAAGTCAATTACAGAGTAAAGGAGCTGCAATCACAAATATAGAAAATCAATTGGGATGTATTCCTACTGCACTTGACAATAAACCTCCAGAAACATTGCCTAGTAATGTTGAAGTAAATCGTAAAGATCAGAACAAGGAGCAAATTAAAGTTATTCAACTGAAAAGAATTAGAAGAAAGTGTCCAACGAGAAGTTGAAATTGATAAGTTATAAAATTAATTTTCATTACAAAAATATTTCTTTAAATCTACCAAATTATTTAAATAGCTACAAAATATAGATATCTGAATTAAATTCACTACATAAAATCATATAAATAATTTTTTTTTACAAATAATTAAATAGATGACATCCAATAGTTAATCTTTTTCTTCCCTCCCCCAAACTTAAATTTTTCAATATGAAATAATACAGGTGGAAAGCAAAACTCTAAATATCAATCATACCTCAGCATTTTAGGCATTTTCATCATTCTGAAATTTTTGCAGGCCTTATCAAAATTTCTACTTCACCTGGTTTGTAATATTAGGAGCTTTCTACACATATAAATCATTAGAGAAATTTCTGGGTAATGAAATTTTGAAATAAGTATAAAACTAAAACATTAAACAAGCACAATATTTCCTAACACAACTACAATACTAAACAAAACAATTTAAAATGTGAAATAAAAATCACTTTACATTACAATTCACCAAATAATACTTAATATCTATTAAACTACACATGCAAATTTAACTATAAGACTAACTTTATAACAAAAATTTTAAATCATCCAAGTACAACTTAATAATAAAAACGAAAGTCCAAATATACATAAACATCCATTTCTATTATAAAAGATCACAGAAATAAAAATACAAGTACAAGTACATCAGCTACTATCAAATATCAAAATCTCAAACTATGTCTTCATCTCCTTGATCAGCAGGTGGATCGGGTTGATACTGAGTATATCGGGGGCACTCAGGGAAAGTAACATCAGACTCACATCTATAGTGTTGGGCCTGAGCTTCGTAATAAGCTACCTCAAAATTTGAATGCCTTTGAAGGTACTCACTATCATATTCATGTCGATGTTATAAACCTCCAATCCTTTCATTTAATAATTCTATGCTCTTCCGCTGCAAGGTTAACTCATTCATCAATTCAGTCAGAGTAGGAGAACTAGAAGGTAGAAGATCATAACTTGTAGAGGGGACATCTCTACTAGTAGAAGGTTCTTGACTCCTACTTCCAGTTCTCCATTTCTCATGGGATTCATAAGTTTTCAAATTGGCCTTACTAATGGGTTTCATAGGGTAAACCCATTCTTCATCTCCAGTTTTCACTCCAGAAAGTTGACAAAGTACATAAATTAGGCAAGGATGTCCTAGACCTCCACTTTTCTCACTCCTTACAGTAGTCAATATATTCTTAAAAATAATGTTCCCCATATTTATAGTTCTATTATTATGAATACAGAAATTCAAAATTGCTTTATCTCTATTTACCTCACTATGGTGATAAGTCGGTAACAGAGTAGAGGAAATAAAATACATCTTAGATGTGACATTCAGCGTGGAAGTAGAAAAATTTACCCGTTCTCCTTGTTTAATCTTCCACGTTCCTTTTCCATCAGTGAGAAAGTTAATCACATCATTCAGGGGGCCTTCCATCGTACTAAAGGATACATAGTGACAGCTATAAAAGATGTTGATGCGGGCGACATTAAATTCAACATGAAATCCCTGCACTTGAACGATTCCATCTTCAGAATAGATTGTGTTGGCGTAGAACTCCTTCACAACATTTGCATCAGCTTTATTGGTGGTGTAACAAAAGTTTTTTCACTTTCGCTCGGCAATAACTAATTCAATTTCTCCTCCCGGACTCTCAAAAACTCGATCTTGTATACACTTCTTTCCTTTAAATACTGAAGTAAATATTGATTGAGCCTTTGCATTGATGAAGAGAGAGTCGTCGAACTCAATTCATCTCTTTTGACGTGGAGCCATTTCAATCTAATCACAATTATAGAAAAATTCCAAAATTTATTTCAAATATGCAAATAATGGCTTCCAATAATAATTTTAAGAGTTCAACACTAAGATCCATAAATGTCTTCCCAAATTTGAGAAAGCATCCTTCCCTTTTACAATAAATATATGGATTGTGAAGAAATTAAAAT
>NEWO01000333.1:484554-505027 GCA_003013225.1 Phalaenopsis aphrodite | reverse complement strand
TATATATATATATATATAATATGAATATAATCATGGTGGCGGCGGCTGAAGCCCTGCTAGGGTTTCTGTCACCATGAATGCTGCTGGCCTGCTTCCAGCCTACATTCCTTACCGGACACTCTTTCTTGCTGGGTGGATTAGTGGTGGCGTAAGTTTGGAGCTCCTTCTAAGCTTACTGAATCTTCTACTAATCTTGTCTGCTTCTCGGGCTCCTATTTTTCAAAAAGTTACTGTTCCATTGCCGATTTAAGAGGGTTTTTGTATAAACTCTCTTAATGGCAAATCTTATTGATCTTAATACTAACATTCAGTGGGAAAATGCCACCTTTGCTGATGTTATGGGGGGAAAATCTTTGACTTTCAAAATGATTTTGAACATATGGTGTTCCCTAGTTCCTACCATGAAGGTGTTAGGGACAGTGAGTTCCCCTTCATTAAACATCTTAGTAAGAAGGATGGTAAAGTTGCTGCTATTTTTTCAGATGCTGACATTTCCTACCTATCTTCATTTACCAAGTTTATACTTATTGGCAAATTTCAATATGGGCACCCAAAGATGGAGGCTGTGAGAAAACACTTTGAAGATTTAAAGCTTCTTAGTGATTGGAAGACTGGGTTAGTGGATGGAAGACATATGTCCATCCATTTTTCTATGGAGGAGGACTATGCAAGACTTTTCTCCAAACAAATATTATATATTGAAGGAATGGCTATGAAGATTCTAAAATGGTCTCCTGATTTTAATCCAAACCAAGAGCCACCCTTTGTGTCTATTCAGTTTAAGCTGTCAGGATTGAAACTTCATATTTTCCATCATCAAGTGCTTTTTAGCATTGGTACTACTTTGGGAAGGCCCCTAAAACTAGATGTTCCAACTTACAACTTGTCCAGACCCTCAGCTGCAAGAATATTGGTGGAGAGAGGCATCACACTGCCTGATGTTGATGAAATTTGGATGGGCAGTGCCCATAATGGCTATTGGCAAAAGATTGTTATGGAGCAAAGGCCTTACTACTGTACTCACTGCAAAATATTTGGCCATACTAATGCAAGGTGCTATAAATTACATCCAAATATTGAATCCAATCCAAAAGGTTCCTCAACTATGACTACTGCTATTCCAAAACCCACATTAGAGGCTCCTCCTTCTAGTGTTTTCACCCCCATCATTTAGAAATGTATATATATTGATTGCAATGGATTATGTGTCAAGATGGATTAAAGCAATCACTTTACCTCGATGTGATGTTTGGATTGTTTCAAAGTTTTTAAACAAAATATTTTTACACCAATGGATGATCTCATTTTAAGAAGTCAAGAATTGCTAAGTTGGTGGAAAAATATAATATTATGCATAGGATTGCAACTGCTTATCATCCCAGACTACTGGTTTATCTGAAGTATATAATCCTGAAATCAAAAAGAAATTTGAAAAAAATCTCTAAATCCTAATAAAATGGATTAGTTTGCTAGATTAGATACTAAATTATGGGCTTACATGACAGCTTATAAGACACTTATAGGAATATTCCTGTATAAATTAATTTTTGGGAAGACTCGTCATTTACCAGTTGAATTGGAGCATAAAACCTATTGGTCTATTAAGGAGTTGAATTTCAATTTAAAAGATGCTGGTGAGAAAAGATTATTGTAATTGAATGAGCTTGATGAAATTAGGAATGAATCTTATGATAATGCTAGAATATATAAGGAGAAAATGATAGAATGACATGATTAAAAGATAATAAAAAAGAAGGTGATCCTATTTAAGATGCTTTATTATACAACACAAGATTGAATATATTTCCTAGAAAACTGAAGTCTATGTCGAAAAGGTCATTCAGAATTGTGAAAGTTTATCCCTATGGAGCTGTTAATATTGAAGATCTTAGACTGGAAAGTTATTTAAAGTGAACGGGCACAAACTCAAACCATATTTTGATAGTCAATGACCAGCTTTTAAAGAGATTTTAATGTTAGGTCACCCAGAGCAAAAACTGGGAATGTCGGGCCGACGACATTAAACCAAGCGCTTTGCAGGAGGCAACCCAAATTTAACATTGTTTAATTTGCTTATCTATTTTTTTTTGGAGCATTGTATATATATAATTATGTTTGTATGGATTCCAATTATTGGAGAAATATAAAATTAATAAAATATTTAAAAACATCTTTATTTACCTAATTTTATGGAAGATTTGAGAATTAATTGGATTTAAAACTAAATGGTGCGACTTTTGGAACTAGCACCTGAGGTGCTAGATTGGGGCCTGAGGTGCCACTTTTGAGAGAGTTGGCACCTAAAGCGCCAGAATCGGCGCCTGAGGTGTTGCGGCGATGAAAAGACTTAAAACGTTTTAAAATGCGGTTTTTTGGCGGGTTCTTCTCTTTATAACTCCCAAAAATTGATTCCTAATCATATTTCAGAGGGGAAATCGAAGGAAGAGTGAAGTTTTACAAATCCCAATGGCTTCTCACTCTAAAGATACCGTGAGATAAGAAATTTTAAGTTGGAGAAAGTTTGTCAGTTTTGATGCGCAGAAGTTGTATGATCGAGTTCTCATGAAGAAGAGGCTAATCAAAGAAAGTGGATCTGTGAATCGAGGATTCAACACACAGAATAATCGAGTGGAAGAGATTATTGTGTAGATACATTGGGAAGTGCTTTGCTATACCATTGCCACTGTAGTTGTCCCTGTTGTGAAAGAGTTTTATGCAAATCATCATGGAATCAACCAAGGAATTGTCTACGTGTGATGTAGGTGTGTACAATTCACTCATTTAAGAATAAACGATATGTTTATGAGTGAAAGTGTCTTTATTTGCTCTAATGCAAATTTTACAGCTACAAGAGAAAATACGAACGAAATCTATCAATTTCTTACATATGAAGATGCAAATTGGGTGATTAGAGATAATGAAAATGTAAGTTTTTCTTCATCATTGTTGAATCCTGCATCTAAGCCGTGGCATTTTTTTATTGCGCCGAAATTATTCCCTACTATGAATATTAGTGAAGTTACGAAGAAGAGTGTTATTTTGAATTACTGTATTCAAACTCAGAAATCAATTGATGTGGGTGCAATAATTGTGAAATAAATTTTGGGTTTTATTTTTAATGGATCTACTATTGGACTGAGACATCCATTTATTATTTTCCTACAGTGCAGTCAATCGCAAGTGCCTTATGAAAGTTAGGAAAAAGTGGACCCAGAAGTTTATTGCAACTGCATAGGAAATGGAGATGAGAATGATATGAATATGCCGATGGATCAATCATCCCATAATTCATCACTTATTCAAACTTACTTCAGCTTGAATGCACTTTTAAAGAGGATCGAGAAGATAGAGAAAGAGGTACAAATCCTTATGCATGGAATTGGAAATATTTTTTAACTACTGGATCATCTGGATTGGAGGATTAAAGAACATTTTGAACATACCGGACATATTGATGATGGTTTAGTGTGTATCTTCAAGAAACATGCTTGGATTGCGAAACATTTGACGAATAAGTTTCCTTATTTTCTCTTCTACAACTTGTATGTACACTACCAATCCATGGGAAACATCCAAGAGGACGAGAGTGAAGAAGATGTTTGAACTTTATGCATGGAATGCACATTTAGTATTGCTTAATTATGTTATGGTGTTTTTTTGGATTGCATTTACTTTCATTGTCATACTTTATTTGTGTTTGATGTTGAGTCTTTTAATACTTATGTTTCAGTGTTTGAATTTTTGGTTTGCTTTGAACATTGAATTGGATTTTGTTGCCTTAAAAACTGCTTGTTTGTAATAGTGTGGATTTTATATATAAGAATGAGTTTTGTGTTGTTTGTGAAAGTTTTGTATTAGAAAATTGTTTTATTATGAGTATAAGTGTTTATTTAAGTTAGTTAAAGGTTGAAGTAATGCAGTACTAAGCAGATTTCCACAGAAAAATAAGAAATGAAAAATTTTTGCATTGGCGCCTGAAGCGCCATATTCCCAAAAATGCCAAATTAGGCTAAAAACTATGATATCACCGAGTAAAATTTCATTTTTATGGCTTAAGTCGTCTCCTACCTCAAAATCGCAACTTAGGGCTTGACAATGTGTGGATTTAAGAAAATTTCAAAGGCTAAAGATATGAGATTTCCTCTTCTTTTGGTAAGAGCTTTACTTTAACTTAGAAATTTTTTATTTTCACCACGGATTTATCCTACATTATGGGAAATCCGAAAAATAGGGAATTTGATGAAAAAGCTTATTGAAAACCCAAGGTGAAAAGTTTCTTACAAAATAATCTTACTTGTGGAATTAGATTTTTGATTTTGTAATTTTTTTGGATTGTACTTGGTTTTCCGTAGAAATTCAAATAGCTCCACAAGTAAAAAGAGGAATGCCTACTGGAAATTTTGACGCGAGAAGATTCATTAATTATAGAGGACGACATAGTTACAATACCAAAATGGGCTCAAGAAAATTAATCCATGAACAAGCATTTGCTAACCCAGGAGGCGAGATCGCAAGGTTGATCGTTGCTAAAAATTGGGAATGATTCTGCTACTTCACTGCAGTAGCAATGGTTCCTATGATTCATGATTTATATTCCAACTTGCGATTTACTTCTAATTCTCACCTCTTCGTGAGAGGTAAGTAAGTTGAGTTTTCCAGAGAAAAATCAATGCATTTTATGGATTGTGGGATGTATTCAATTATGAATACGCTGCATTTGTGATGACTGATTCATCACTAGATGAACTAATTGCCTTTTTGAGTGATGGAAGGAGAGAATGGAAAATTAAGAACAATAAGAAGGTTAATTGCTCCACTTCCATAATGAATTTTCAATCTAAAGTTTGAAATAGCTTCATTTCTACTAAATTGCTTCCAACAAATCATTTGAGCAAAGTAACAAAAGATAGAGCTGTGCTAAAGTTCTGCATTTAGCAAATGAAGGCAATATACGTTGGTGCTCTTTTAGAACATCATACTTGGAGTATATCCATGAGTGCTACAACTAGTGGTTTAAAACACCCAATCCTGATTTTCACTTTAAGTGAACAATCAAGAGTAGAGTACCATAGAAATGAAGAAAAGCTGCAGCCACAAAATCCTATTGGGAGACATACAGTGCAAAGATTTGAATGATTTGTTGAACCCTAGAGTGGAGGAAGTGATAGACCCTCAACATCTGTGCCAGAGGCATCTACTTCCAAATCTACTTCACTTGAAAATATTATGAAGTAGCTTATGATACACTAAATGGATATGGTGAATCTGTAAAATAGGATTAGAGGAATTGAAGCAAGGAACACATATAATGATGAATATAAGTATAGGAGAGTTCAACTATGATATAGCATATAAGGAGGCTATGAAAAAATATCTAAGGGCAATTACAATGCGGAATTTCAAACTTGACCTAATTTACTTCTTATGTGCTAGATCATGATGTTGAAGAAGATGAAGAAGATGATGATTATGATGATGATGAGGAAGTAGTTGAAGACTGATTTTTTTTATTATTTTAGGAATTTAGTTAGTTTGTTTGTTTGTTTGATTATTTTTTTGATTGTTTGTTATGTGTTTTCTTTAAAACCGTGGTATAAAGAACTTTCATTTTAATGTTGTACTGTGGAGTATAATAGATTTTTTACTTTTCCTACATTTTTAGTATTTTTAATGTTAGTTAATGTTTTAAATTTATAGCAAATCCTTTGAAATATACCGTGTTTCATTTAATGTTTTAAAGTTTGTATTTTTAAGGTAGTACTTACAGTATACCAAAGCCTAGTTTCATATTCAGAAATCCTCAACATGTTAGTTTTTATTTTTATGCAATCACTGTTTTCTTTCACCTACAAAAATTTTTTGTATTGAACATTTTTAATTATTTAAAAACTTAATTTTGGGGGAAAGAATTACTTTTAAAAAAGTAAACTATATTTTATTTGTCCTCAATTAACTATATTTTTAAAATTAATTTAACATGATCTTGGATATTTGGGTTTAACTTTAAATGACTTTTTTATGTTTATAAATATTATGGTAAATATAGGTAAGATTTTTTTAAAATGAAAGTCAATTCGAAGTTAAGGATATTTGGTATGACAGGTTAAGCCTATGTTTAAATATTTAAAGTAAGGGAAAATGTATTTTTGAAGTATTAAGAATTTAGAGTTTCATGTAAGAAGAAAAGAATGAGACTTTATAAAAAATCATCTAAATTATATGAATTTGTAAAGTGAAGGAAAGGTAAAAAGTTTTAACTTTGAGAAGAGGATAGTGACGTTCAAAATTATTAAAGGCTATCTAGATAAGATTTAGGGTAGAAAGTTTTAACTTTGAGAAGATGATAGTGAAGTTCAAAATTATTAAAGACTATCTAGATAAAGTAATACTCTCTTGAAAAAAAGAAAAAAAAAAGATTGAAAATATTCAGAAAAAAAGAAGAAAAAGAAGAAAATAAAATTAAAAATAAAAAAAAGGAATGTGAGGAGATGCTTGAGGAGATGTCTAATCAAAATTTGGCTTCACTTGTATTAACTTGAGGAAAAATCTTTATTACATTTTCTAAACTTGTATTTAAGTATTAGCACCCTTACTAGTAAAGTTTATATGAAGTTCTTTTTCATACAAATATTCTAAGTATCCTTAATATAAAAAAATTACAATTCTTCTTGAAATAAATAGTGATTTAGAAATCTTAGATTTGATTACTAAATATTCTTAGACTTATAATTTTAATCCAAGTTATTAAAATTTTCACTTAAATTTTACTATTTTATTTATGAAACTAAAGAATAGAAGTTTATAAGTTAGTCTCTATCGTAAGTCATATTTATGTAGTAAAAGTGTCACTTGAGGACAAGTAACATTTAAGTTTGGAGGATTTTTATACACCAAAATAATGTGTTATTTTAAGCATAATTTTATGCTTATTTTTGGTCATATTGGACTTTAAAGAAGGATACTTTTATGGTTTTATTGCAGGTATATCAATTTTAGGTATTTGAAGCAGAAGTAGAAAACATAATAAAATTTGGAACCAAAATAGTGAATTTTTTTAATCTGGTGCCTGAAGCGCAATTTTACAAAGATTTGGCGCCTGAAGTGGTAGATTAGATCCTGAAGCACCAAAACCCAAAATAGCGCAGTCTTAAGCAACTTGGAGCCTGAAGCGCCAGAGTCAGCGCCTAAGGTAGCAGAGACAACTTTTTATGTATTAAGGCAGTTCAGGACAAATTTTGCTCGCATTTTTAAGGCGCCAAATATTTCAAAATTATGGAGTGATTTAATGCATCTAGACACATTGGAAGGTTCTTTAATGAATGGATATGACTCTTGAATCCATAGTCTTGTCTTTTGGAATTCAAAAGGGCTCACTTTTGGATAGAACTTTCGAGGGAAATTTGAATTCTTTTTGGAGGGAGGCAATCTCTAATAAAAGAGAAGAAATTTTAGGGCTTTCCGGGGGTTTGGTAGAGAAGAGATTCAGTGGTGGCATGAGAGAGAGAGAGTTAGAGTGAGAAAGTCAAGGACTTGGAGATTTTCTTCAAGGGTTGTAAGAGGAAAGAGGAAGTGAGAGATTTCTTCTTCAATACACTTCCAAGAGGGAATTGAGAGTGCTTGTAAAGAGGGAAAGTGCTCAAAGAGAACTTCTAAAAATTTTGTTGGGAAGGATTGTGAGATAAGTTGTGTTTTATTTCTTTATTTTCTAAACTTATTTTTATATATGAAATTTTTATTTTGTCATATCCTTCTTATGAATTCTGATTAATCTTCTTTATTCTTCTCCCTACTTTCAGATATGATTTTATGAAGAATTGATTTTGTTTTATACGATTTTAAATGTCAAAAATTTTTGCTGATTTGAACTACGATCCTCATTTACTTTTCAATATGCCAATTAAAATGTTAAAATGTGTTAAAAAACATATAATCCAAAAGGGCTATGATTTATACAACATGGGCATAGTCACATTCAATTTCATGGGTGAGTATGTTATCTATGGGGATGAATGCAATTAAATAGGGAAATATAATTTGTTAGATGCAAAATTAGAGATTTTAAGGTGATAGATCAAAATCCCAAATTTAGTCCAGTTGATTAGAAATTAATGCGATATTGTTAGCCTCCGGTAAGGGATTAGTGGAAGCTCTAGAGTGCGAGCCGGTATGGCGATATCCTCCCAACCTAACTATAGAATTAGTGAGCAAACTCTACATTAGAAAATATTCTTTATGCAATTTAAAAAGGGTAAAGAGTAGAATTGCTCCTATTTGACACAATACAATTATTTATATATATATATATATATTATAAAAAAAGGAGTTATCTATTGCTTCTTACATTTTAAACAAAACAATTGAGTTACAAAACAGAAGGGTTAAATCACTAAACCTACACCCATATCTCATACCCCATATAGTTCTTACAACCATGCTCACAAAATGAAAGAAATAAATCTAAGTAAAACCTTGTATGTACCCCCTGACAATAATCAATCTATACAATGAAGATAAGGAATTGATAAGGTGGCCCCATGTAGTAGGAGAGCTAACTGATTAGGAGGTATAGTCCCTACAAAAATCTCTTCAGTTTCCTTCCCCCTGATTGCCAAACTGTGTGTTGGAGTGTTTCCTTCTCTAAGTATGTGCTGGAAATGCACATCAACCTTAATCAACAGTCTTTTAACATTATTGTGCCACCAAACAAGGTTCCATGGAGTAGCTTCCACATTATTCAAAATTTTGATGCAGCTACTAAAATCAGATTCAATTACTAATTTAGAGATGATACATTGCTTGGAAAGGTATATAGCCCAGAAGATGGCTATCATTTCAGTTTCTAGTGCATCATTAGCCCAAGTAGGGGATAAAAAGTAGAAAATACACTTTCCTAGGGAGTTCCTAATAACTCCTCCCACACCAGCAACCTCCTTAGAGAAACTTCCATCAGTATTAGCCTTCAGCCATCCCTTAAGTGGGGGGTCCAAAGGACCAAAGTAGGATTGCTTACCTTCATATTGATCCCACTGAGCATCCAAATCTGGAAAATGCTGGGGAATTTCTGATGCATTATAATCTTTTGCAGATAGGAAGTGTAATTTAAAACCACTACCTTTTCCATAGGTTTCATACTTTCATACTTAACTTGATTTCTGCACATCCAAATGAACCATGCGACAACACAAGGAATGATTATCATTTTAGCTTCCAGCCACTCCTTCCAGCAATCCAAAAAGTTCTGCCAACTGACTTTCAGAGTATCAATGCTGAGCTGATTCAACAGACCAGACCAAACCCTTTGGTAGAAACTACAGGAGAAAAATAAATGTTCCATACTTTCTTCGTTCTTGCTACACAACCAGTAGCAAGAGGGACCCCTAAGCCCTTTCAATTCAAAATATCATCACATGGTAGAAAAGAATTCCACAGCCTCCATCAAAAAAAGGACATAGAAGGTGTCAACCACTTCCCCAAATAAATTTCTCCCACATAACAAGTTGCTAATGAAACAATTGCTGGAAAATGTAAGCTGAAAATTTCTATGAGGGAGCCTTTTTAGTGATGATTCTATCTTTTTCTCCAGGATTGATTTTAGTTTTCTTCACCCACTACATTTGCTCTTCAGTTAAGATGGTTGCCAGCAAATTACAATTCCATTGATTTTCTGTCAAGAATTCCTTTACTTTAGTTCCAGAGTTTGGATTGGAGGTGTCAATTCTTTTTCCATTGCAAATCCATTTATCTAGCCCGAAATTAATTTGTCCTTCTCCAAATTCCCAAATAAACAGATCCTCAGCTTTATGCCTGACCTCCAAATGTTTAGTCCAAAGCCTAGAATCCCCAACTTTCTTCTCAGCCAAGTTAGGGTGAACAGTCCTGCAATATTTCCCCTTTAAAAACAAAGCCCAAAGTCTATCTTGGGCTCTAATCTTTATCCAGAGTTTACAAAGATTAATGACACTAAGATGTTGGAAATCCTTAAAGCCTAAACCACTTGCATGTAGAGGCTTACATAATTTATGCCTCTTATGTCTCCCTCCATGTTGATTACTAAAGTTTCATCATTACATCAAAAGAGTGGGTTACAACAAGGAGAAGAGAGAGTAAAAGGCAACAAAAAAATGTAAAGCAAGTTAAATAAATACAAGCCATGTCTAAACTAGAAAAAAAAGATAACAGCTAGCTCCTAGAAATTCTGAGGTAAGGTATTTGTAATTTGTCACCCTTAATTAGGTCAGCCAGAATCTGTGTATGGTTAGTAGCAACAGTTACTCTTTGGGATTCTGCACCTTCAATAGCTAGAAAATTCGCTGGTTTGTTTTCCTCCCTGTAGTTAAAACAGTAGTTGACTTGTATCTCCTTGATGATACGTGTTATCTTAATAATCCACTGTTGGATATGCCATGGGGGTACAACTTTACCTATCATGTACTCAATTAGCATTGAGGAATCAACCTCAGCTTTGAGTGGTGTCCACCTGTTTATGGCAGCCATTTTAATGGCCCAGTAAAGAACAGCTGTCTCAGCTTCCAGGGCATCTTCAACAATAATTGGAGCTTTGAAGAACATTATGCATCTGCCTTTATAATCTCTGAACACCCCTCCAATTCCTGCTGTGTGGGCTGAAAAGCTTCCATCAGTGTTTACTTTAAGGTGGGGATATTGAGGTTTTTTCCAATAAACATTAATAACTTTTCTGCAAGTCTGATCCATGCTTTGGTTCATTTTAAGGATGTTTGGAAACTCCTTCGAAATGATCAGCTTTTTGATATAAGCAAGACAATTTTCCTCCACTGTTGTAGTAGTCACATTATAATCTTTGTGCTTGTTTTTGTTCCTTGCATTCCAAATGAACCAGGCAGTGATGAAAGGGATTGCACCAATTTCAAATCTTTGCAATCTAACCAGCACTTCTTTAGTTGTTCCCACCCCAAGTTAAGAGTATTGATGTGGAAATTAGTTATCAAGGTGCTCCTAACCTTCCTGGAGAAGTCACACTGGAAAAATAGATGAGTAGATGTCTCTTCACTGCTCTGGCAGAGATTGCATTTTGAAGGCCCCTTCAACCCCTTTAACTTGAGAATGCCATCTATAGGAATTAAGTTATTCAGCACTCTCCAAGAGAAGAAAGTCATAGAGGGGGTTAGGAATTTTTTCAACAAATTATCTCCCCAAGAGGTTTCCTCCCAGGTGAACAACTGATTATAAATAGCTTGGGTCACACTTTGAGTGGGGTTAGCTTTTATAATCACCCTATCTTTGTTGTTTCTGTCAAATTTGATTTTAGATATCTTTCTCATAAAGTTTTCTGTAACAACAGTTTGGAGTACTTCCTGAGACCAATTCTGCCCCCTTTACCATGAGGTTCTTGTTCAAATTGTCATCTAAGGTTTCAATTGTATTCTCTGGGCACCATTTGTCCTGCCAAAAGTTGATATTTTCTTGTCCCATCTCCGAAGTGTATAAGTTTTCAGCTTGTTCCTTCATTTTCAACATCTGTTTCCAGATCTTAGAATCCCCAAGTTTGGCCCTCACTTGGCTAGGGTGATCAGTTCTGCAATATTTGGAGTGCATGAAATTTTCTCAGAGGTTGTCATTCTGTCTGAACTTCAACCAAAGTTTGCACAATGCTAATTTGGTGTAGCTGTTGAAGTCCCTTGAAGCCTAAACCCCCTGTGTATAGAGGTTTGGCAACTTTCTGCCAACTGGCCCATATCATTTGTTTCCTTTGCCCAGACCACAAGAATCTGTTGAAGGTTTTTTCTAACATGAGTTGAGTGCTTTTCTTCATCACAACCACTTGTAAAGTGTATAGGGGGAAGGTGGTTAAGATGCTTTTAAGCAAGTTTATCTGCCTCCATTAGATATGAAGGAATTTTTCCACCATTGAAGGGTAGCAATGGTTTTATCCACAATCTCATTGAAGTGTATTTGTTTGTTCCTTCCCTTAGTAAGATATACCTCCAAGTATTTGAAGGGGGTATCCATAACTTTGGAACCAGTGAGCTTTAAAGTCCACTGTTTGCAAGCAGTGGAGCAATTCTTACTGAAGAATATGTGGCTTTTATCGTTGTTCACTTCAAGGCCAGAAGCTTGCTGGTATTTTCACATATCTGCATACAGATGTTTGATAGCATTTTTATTAGCTCTAGAGAAAATTAGGATGTCATCAGCATAAATAAGGTGGCTAATGTCTTGTTTGGAATTGTTGAGATATATGCTGTAATCTTTTCTGTTCCCTGGTTTATCTATAATTTTTGATAGGTAATCTAGAGCCAGTATGAATATGGTTGGAGATAAGGGATCCCCTTGTCTCAATCCCCTATTAGCCTTGAAAAAACCATGGTTTTTACCATTAATTAATACAGTGTTAACATTTCCTTCAAGCCATCTTTCGATGATTTTGCAGGAGTCTTTTGTAAATCCCCTAGCCTTCATAATCTCCATGATGAAGTTCCAATTGATCATATCATAAGCCTTTTTCAGATCCAGTTTAAAGATCATGTTGCCTCCTCTTCAAGGTTTATCTAAATCCAACAGAAGCTCTTGGGCAATCATAATGTTTTCCCCAATGTTTCTCTCTTTCACAAAGGCTGCTTGTTTGGGACTAATGAGATGTTGAAGAATGGGTTGAATTCTGAATACGAAAATTTTGATAATGATCTTACTAACAATGTTTGTGAGGCTAATAGCTCTATGGTTACTCCAATAATCTTTTAGTGAGGATTTGGGGACAAAGATAATGGTGGCAATATTGAAATAGTCAGGTAAAGGTTGTCACTTGAAATGGTGCTTGATAGCTTCAACAATCTGTACCTTGATGACCTCCCAAGCCTTCTTATAGAAATCAACAGTGAATCCATCAGGACTTGCTGATTTGGCACTATCAATAGAGAAAAGAGCTTTTTAAATTTCTTCCTCTCTAGGGGTTTCAGCTAACTTTATCTTGGAACAAATATCCTTCTCATCTTGGAACAAATCAGATTCCACTTGTTGTCTTTCCGTTAATTCACATTGCATTAGGTCTTTACAGTAGGCCACAACACTTTCAGCAATCCCTTGAGCATCTCTGATCCAATTTCCTTGGTTATCTCTGATAAAGTGAATGGTGTTGCATTTTCTTTGATAGTTGATGCAGACATGATAAAATTTAGTGTTTCTGTCTCCTTCTATAAACTTGTTCTTTGTTGCCTTCTGTTTCAGGAATTGCTCTTGCCACTCTACTGCATTCAGTAACTTTTCATTGGCTTCAAGGAGGAATGATTCTCCCACCTGGCCCTTGTTGTGTTCTTCCTCCAGAAGTGGGAGCTCTTTCTCAGCCTGTTCTACTCCTGTCAGAATATTCCCAAATGTGCTCCAATTCCATTTATTGAGAGCTTGAATAATCTTTTTTTTTGTAAATTCCACAGCTTGATTAGAGGGTTTTTGTAATCACAATCCTTCCAATTCTCCTTAACAATCTGAATGAACTCTTTGTGGCTTGACCAAACATTGAAGTATCTAAAGGGAGGTCTGCTGTTGTGTTCATTGGCTGAGATGGAAATTAACATAGGTCTATGATCAGACCCTGCCAAACTAAGATGAGTGACATTTGTTTGCAAATAATTCTGAATCCAGATGTCATTAGCCAGAATCCTGTCCAATCTTTCCCAAATTTTTCCCCTTCTCCAAGTGAACTCAGGTCCATTAAATCCTAAATCAAACAACCCAACAGTATTGATGTTCTCATTGAATTCAGTCATATTTTTGATGGATGGATTTCTTCCCCCCTTTTTTTCAGCAGGTGAATCAATGCAGTTGAAATCTCCTCCAACAATCCAGGCAGTTTTAGTCGAACTTCTGATTTGGTGGATCTCCTTCCACAGTTCATGTCTGGCTGATTTGGATGATCCAGCCTAAACAAAAATGGCAAAACCAAATTGGTCTGCCATGTTGAAAGAGTAATGTATGAATTGTGAGTGATTGAGCAAAACCTTACAGTTCATTTCAATTCTAGTCCAAATCCAGATTTTGTTGTTTAGATTAGTGGTAAAGGAGAACCCTGGGAAGGCTTTAGCATATTTCTGAAGATTTTGGTGAACCAAAGGTTCAAGGATAACCAAGCACCAACACTTGTACTTCTTATTTAAAAATTTAATCTTTTCAAGGAAGGAAGATCAGCAATCCCCCTTATGTTCGAACATAGTATATTAATCATGTTGTTGGGGTAAATGGGAGGAGGGTTGGGACCTAGATCTTGTCCTTCCCCTGGTTGTGTGAGAATTATTTTTCCTTTGTTCCTTTTGTTGTTCTGCATTCTTTTTTTCAATATCTTCTCTGAGCTTTTTCTTCTTTTTTTTCTGCTGTGTTTGTCATTCACTTTCCATTGAGTATTGTATCTCTTGTATCATTTGCTCTGAAGGTGTGGTGCACTTCATTTTACTACTTGAGGACCCCTCCTTATTTCTTTTGTTTTGTGGGACTTGTCCCAAATTTTCTGTTTCTTTGCTTGCGTGATTGCTGACTTCAGTGACCTCTACTAGTTCAGCATTTGTAGTTCTGTCATTGATCTGTATGTCCGCCTCTATTTCTGTTGGGCTTTGCTGTGTGAGAGATCCTACAGGTTGAGTTCCTCCTTCATGCTCCCTCGAATCACCCCATTGTCCTACAATAGTGTTTGTTGTGATTTTAGTTAAGTTTTTGCTCCTTCTTGCTTGCTGTATTTCTCCATCCTGACATAGATTAATATCTGTCTCCTCAACAACTTTTGGAATTGGATTAGTTGGTAGTCTTTTGGTGGGAGGATGTAGTCTGTAACATTTTTCCTTGGTATGTCCAAACATTTTGCAATGTTGAAAATAGTAATGTTTTTGTTCCATGACTACCTCCTGCCAAAGCCCTTCTGCTTCATCACCAATCCACACTTTTTTTAGCTCAGGCAATGTGATGTTCCTTTCTATTAGTACTCTTGTTCTTGCTGGTCTTGCTTTGTTGTAGGTGGGTGCATCCACTTTGAGAGGAGTGCCAATAGCACTGTCTATGTTGAAAAGAGCATTTAGATTGAACAGGTGGAGTGGAAGTCCTGGTAATTTGAACCAGATTGGTACCACTGGAGGTTCCTTTCAAGGATCAAAATCTGGTGTCCATTTTAGTTTTTTCATATCAGTTCCAGCAATTCTAATTGTCTGTTTGGCAAAGACTCTAGCATAGTCTTCCTCTGTGGTGAGTTGTATTAGGAAGTGCCTTCCATCAAGCAATCCCAGCTTCCATGAGCCTATGAACTGTAGTGAGTCAAAAAAACCTCTCACTAGCTCCATTTTGGGGTGACCCAAGCTGAATTTGCCAATCAGAGTAAATTGAACTTCTTTGTTGAGAGTATTTAATTCCTGATTTGAGAAAAAAACAGAAGGTTATCCTTCCTTAAGGCCAATAGGGTGAATGCAAGGTGAAGTGCCTTTACCTGCAGCTGTGTCATGGAACTCTTGTGGGAACACAAGTTTTTCCATATCCTGCAGTGTATCCACATTCTTCCCAACCACTCTAGCATAAGTGGCTCTTGTCCACTGTGCATCAGTCTCCAAGTCAATAGGGGATGCCATAATAACACTCACTCTGAATCAGAGAATGACCAGGGCCAGGAGAGAGAGCCCGGGTGAGCAAAAAACAACTCACAGAGATCCCAAATAAGCTCCAGCTGCTTGGCAGACCAACAACTACAGAAAGCTACAAACTTCCAATGGAACAATAACTTACTGAGCTTAAGTACCCAAGCCCGAGAAGGCTGAAAAGTCTCTCCAAGAGAAAGAAAAGGCTAAGAAGCCTCTCCCACCCTTCCCCAAGAGGGTCTTTCTTAGAAAGCAGCCACCAAGCTTCATCCTCCTCGCATAAACCCTAGCAGAGCAAATCCTGCCTCCACCATCTCTCATATATACATATATATACATATATATACATATATATATATACATATATATACATATATATACATATATATACATATATATACATATATATACATATATATATATATATATATATATATATATATATATATATATATATATATATATATATATATATTGAATAACTCTAATTTCTTCACAATCCATACACTCATTGTAAAGAGGAAGGATGCTTTCTTAAATTTGAACTTTTCTTCACAGAAACTTTGTTTAGTTTTCACAATTTTAATTTTGAAGTTTAGCATTCTAGTTTAATTAACTTAGTTCTTTTAATTGTGTTTTATATATCATTCACTCATTTACTTTAGATTTGAATTTCATACTTACGTTTTGAAGTTTGAATTGTGTTTTACATTATAACCATAAGAATTTCTACATAAGCATTTTAAATTTCTCTATGGGATCAAAATCCTAAACTCTATTAGAGCCCTTTATTACTTGAGTGATACATATACTTGCAATTTTTAAGGATTTTAAAAGATAAAATTATTTTTCTAATGTTATTTTTATTTGGATTGAATTGCATATTTATTATAAGTGTTGTCGTGTGTGTTTTGTAAAATATAAAAATATTTGTAAAAAATTTACCCAACAAATCACCTCGCATCAGCTAACATCTCATTTTAGTTTCCAAACATCCAAACCAAATTGTGGATTTTAGTCTGTCACCATAAAATTTCTACATCTATTCCCATAAAAAAATGTTTCCCTATTTATTGGCACTTACCCTCATGGATTATATTCTCATCCATGAGACTAAATATGATTTTTATTACGTTGGAACATAACACATAACAATGAGTCACTACATTTTAAAATGAATTTTATCAAATTAATTGGCCAGATTAACAAGTAAGTGAAACATAAAGTTTGAATTATTACAATTTATAGAATTTTTAAAGCACTTCTACTAAACTACATTCCTGCACATAATTATTCCTCATTGTAGGTGAAAAAACAACAACACAACAACACATGGATTTATAGATATATAAAAGTGTACATGATAAGACAAAATAAATTAAACAAAGTATACAACTTATCTTAAACTCTTTCCAAATCAATCCTTCAAGTTCCTTTGAATCCATCACTCTCTTTACAATTCACTATAAACTTACTTGGAATCTATATTGAAAAATATATCTCTCACTTCTCTTCTTCTCCTTCAAATCTGCAGCAAGCCTTCATGGCCTTCTCCTCTTTACGAGAATCAATTCTCTACAATAGACTCCTTTTTCTTCCTCTCAAAAGTCTCTCTTTTGAACCTCCAGAAGTATCTTTAAATAAATCTCTCAAGATTACCAAGAGTCTCTTCAAACACCTCTTCAAAATTCATTCAAACACAATGCATCTTCGAGATAATTGTTGTTGGCGCGTAGGCACCGGATTGTGGCTCTTAGGCACCATGCTCTCTGTTGTCTGACACCATAACAACTTTGGACTTTTTGCTTCATTTCAATCAAATTTGCTTCATTTTTGCTCCATTTACTCTATTCACTCCATTTAGTGTACCTACAACCAAAAACATAAAAAATACCTTTCTTTAAAGTGCAATATCAAAAATAGGTATTAAATGTACAAATTAAAAAAAGATATTTTTGGCATTTCTAGGTGCTACAACATGGGTATTTCTGGCCTACACTTCAGAAGAATATAGAGGAAATTTCAAATAAATTTTAGAAGTTTAAGAAGTATGGACCTCTACACCATCAGCCGGTTTGAAAACTTCAAGTGATCACTAACCCCTCTCGTTCACTACATTGGAGTTAAACATCGTTAAGCCTTTTCATCTATCAAAAGGCCATGAAAGTTTCAACTTATGGTGGTTGAATACCATTTAAAATGAATCAAAGAAAAAAGCTCACTTGAATTACCAAAATGTTAGTTTAAAATTTCATTTGGTCGGAGATTATTTGTAGGCATGGATTGACACTAGTCATCATCACCGACAATGGTATGGAATTTGTAGATTAGGGAGTGAAAGACTTTTGTGAAAGTCAGGCAATTGATCTAAATTTCCCTTTGGTTCATCACCCTCAAATGATTGGTAAGGTAGAAGCAGCTAATAGGATTGTCTAAATTTATTGAGGAAGAAGGATGGAGCACAGAAGAATTAGGCAGATTTACTACAGTCAGTCTTCAATGCATACTGATCAATCCTAATCCATGGTAACCCATAGGTTAGAGGCAATGTTACCGATCAAATACAATCATGATAGCTAAAGGGCAGTAACAGTTTCTTCATTCACAGAGGAGAATATGGCCATATGGAAAGAGGCTAACTATGAGGGAGCCATGCAACCCATGCTAGCTCTCGACCTCACTAAAGAGAAGTGAACCAGTTATACCTTTCGACGGGAAGAGGTTAGAAGTCGCACCGCTTGGTACTTCAACAAGCATGTTTGAGAGAAAATCTTTGCTTTTGGAAATTTAGTGCTAAGGAAAGCCAACCCAGTAGCTTGTGAACAGGCAGTTGGCAAAAAAAAATCAAACCTCGACCAACTAGTACAAAATGAGCCAACAAACATCTCTGGGAGCTTACATTCCGAAAACCCATACTGGGAAGGAATCACTCTAGACACAGAGCAGAGATGATTTAAGGGAATTATTTTCCTTAAATAATTTTCTTATGTGCATGTAAAAGGAGGTTTTCTTTGAACTTGTAATATATCATTTCATCAATACAATAATATTTGAAGTTGGCTAAGTTTGACTTAACATTAAAATCAAATCTCTCTGACACTCATGGAACTTGGTCAGATCAAATGAAGTAGCCATTTTAAATGCTCAAAAAACTCAGATTGAGCAAATAATAAGGTACAAATCAAATTTAATCGATAGTAATGTAAGTAGATGAATCAATTATTCACTGCCACAAGTATTAACATGTTTCCAAAGTCATTAAGATTTAAGTATTTGTAGATGGTTCTTTACACGTTAGTGAAAAGATCCACAAAAGTGTATAGTGCAAATCATTCTAGAAACAAGTTTTAGTGTTTACCCTCAAGTTCANTTGAACCTATAGTCCACTCAATTGGCCACAATTTTTGTTGAAAGACCTTCATAACATCCCCATACATCAAATTGATCTTCAATTGGATTTATTAAGATCTCAATTTCATTTGATTTCAACCTAAGTCCAAAAAGCCCCAAATTTTCCCCAAATTGCCCATGTCTTCAAATCTCACCAAATTGAGGGCCTTAACCCAAAAATTTCCACTCTATCCCTTCATGAAAAATCTTCACAATATCACCCTTGATCATTTGAACCATTCATTTTGGACTTAACCCAAGGCTAACCCAACCTGGAGCCATTTTTAGCCCAACATACCCAAAATTGACCAAATTCCAAAAATCCCTCAAATTGACCTACCAATTGAACTCAAAATCACTTCAACCCTTCCCTAAAAATCTTCATAACAATCATCTACACAATGTTGATCAATCAATTAGGTTAATTTACATGGCTAACCTAGCCCAAACCCAAACTTTGATCACTTGAACCCACATTGAGCCTATGCATTAAAGATGGCCTAACTACCCTAAAGTCATCAAATTAACTCCACCTCAGCCATGGGTTAGACCCTAAGACTGAACCAAAACCCATCTAACCACCTAAACAAAGCCATGGACCAAAGGTCTCCCAAATTAAGTGATTTTATTTCAAAAAATGAACATGCTTAAGATACCCTTACCAAAACTAAACCTCCTTGCATTAAGTTGCTTTAAAAGATTCCTTTGGATGCCCTGAGCACCTAGCCACCTCCTTCTACCATGGCCGATTGGCCTATTCACCGGGGAAGCTCAAAACTGAGAGCCACCCCATAGAACATCACTAAAATTAAACGTGGAGGTCAGCTCAGTCAAATCAAATTATAGAGCTCCTCTGCCCTCCACCTAAGAACCATAATGCACCCAAACATTTACCCTGAGAGCCACCCCATGGCCATTTTTATAAAAACTCACCTCCATGGCCATGGGAGGTGTGCCAAAATTTTCTCAGAGAGAGCTTCCCAAAACACTTACAGAGCTTCTTTGAAACCTCCATAGCCCATTCCAATCACTTCATTTCCTTAATTCCTTGTGTGTAACCCTGATTTTGAGTTTAAAAAATTAGGGCAGAAACAGGATATCCTTATAAACTCCATCAAACTTCAATTGCTTGTGCCCACACCTTCACAACAGCAAGAGAAGACAAAGAGCCATCAAATTACCCTCTAAAATAGCCTCTATAATAGCTCTAGTCCAACACTGAAAATCGGACTTGATCAAAATCATACCTATGCTTTACACCAAAACCAAAGGCTCAATATTTAGCCTCCTTGGATCCCAACAAATGTGTCAAGACCCTCTAATTAAAGCTTCACTTCTCAGAGCCAAGGTATAAAACTTCTCTCATTCCTGAGTCTATTTGAACTTTTTATTCATCTTGAATTAATTTCATGGCATCATAACAGTATGTATATGTTCCTCTAGTCTAGACGAGCATTTTAAAAAAATTTCACTTAATTTGGTTAAGAAATGAGATATAT
>NEWO01000333.1:350034-445206 GCA_003013225.1 Phalaenopsis aphrodite | reverse complement strand
TTATAGTAGTTTTTTATTTGAAATTATTGCTAGTTTTTGGTAGTATTAAGCTCTACTATTTTTATTTACCCTTGAAATATCTTAAAAATTGGATCCATAAAGAAAAATTGGAACACATTCGGACCAAAGCGAAACTGTGAAAAGTTTGCCTTGGGCACCGATGGTGCCCTCGATGCCGCCGACGGAAGGTTTTTCCTGAGAGTCCAGACAAAATTAATACAGAAGCGCTCCGACGGTTCCCTCGAGGCCGCCGACGGCGAGACCGATAAGATGACGGGTTCTTGTTTTCGGGTGGTGGTTTTTGACGGTTTTTTGGCAGGAATAGTCTTTTTAAACTCAAAAATTCGAATTCTAATTCATAATTTCCCTCCAAAAATGAAGTGAAACTCTACCAATTCTATTCCTATAGCATCCAATTCCCCCCATGATCCCAGAATGCGAGTTTTCAATTGGCGGAAGTTTATTAGTACGGAAGGGCAACGAATCTTCAACAAGTTGCGGACAAAGAAAAGATTAATCAAAGAACAAGGATTCATGAATCGCAGATTGAATACTCCAACGACGGATATTGAAGAAATGATAGTGCGGCGAAGATGAGAAGTGTTGTGCTACACTTCTGTCGCCGTGGTGGTTCTTGTGATAAAAGAATTTTATGCAAATTTACATGAAATCAACCAAGGAGTTGTTTATGTGTGAGGAAGATGGATCACTTTCACTCCTGCACGGATCAACAAATTATATATGATAGAAAATGTTCTTGTCTGCCACTATTCCAATTTCATCCCAACGAGAAACCAGATGAATGAGATTTACCAGTATTTAATGGACGAAACTGACGATTGGGAAACAAGAGAAAACAAGTATGTTAGTTTTTCTACAACACTCCTGAATCCCATTTCTAAACATTGGCACTTATTCATTTCTGCAAAACTACTATCAACAATGAAGATCGGTAAAGTTTCTAAAGAAAGTGCCATTTTGAATTACTGCATCCAAAGGGGACTGCCGATCGACATTGGATATATAATTGTGAAGTCGGTTTTGTCCCCAATCATTCACGAATCAACTTATTGGCTTGGACACCCCTCCACAATTTTCTCACTTTGCAGTCAGTTCCAAGTGTCCTATGAGAATTGGGAAAAGGCACTGTTGCCTTGAAAGCCTTTGGATCCAACTGAAAGATTCTCATCATTTGAAGATGAAAATGACATGACCATGATTGTTGATCAATCATCTCAGAATTCACTGTCAGTTCAACCCTTAGTCCCTGATAAGTCTTTGGTGATCCTGCGCCAAATCAAGAAGTTGGAAAATGAGGTACAAAATGTCATGAATGCAATTAATAATGTCTATGATTTCTTCGATCATCTGAACTGGAGGATGAAGGAACATTTCTAACATTCTTAACATTTAGAAGATAGTTTAATACAACTGATGAGGAGGATGAAACTAATTGAGGAGGATTCTACTGATGAATTTCCATTCCGACCCTTCTATAACCTCTTCGTTCATGTGCAATCAATGGGCAATCTCAGAGGAAAATCGAGTACTGAGTCTAAGGATTAGTAGATTTATATTACTACCTATATGTCTACCTATGTATTTTGATTTGAACTTTGTAGTTGCTTTGCTTTTGAATTATGCTTATAGATCTCTATATAATTGAGACTAAGCATAGGATGTTTTGTTTTCAGTGTTTTAAGTGTTNACATACATTAAAGCCATATTATGAGAGTAAAAAACCAAATTTTAAAGAGGTTTTATGATCAGTCAACCTGAATAACACCTGAATAGGTCGAGCTGACAACATTAAACCAAGCGCTTTATGGGAGGCAACCCATATTTATCTTTACTTAATTCGCGATTATAGTAGTTTTTTATTTGAAATTATTGCTAGTTTTTGGTAGTATTAAGCTCTACTATTTTTATTTACCCTTGAAACATCTTAAAAATTGGATCCATAAAGAAAAATTTGAACACATTCGGACCAAAGCGAAACTGTGAAAATTTTGCCTTGGGCACCGATGGTGCCCTCGATGCCGCCGACGGAAGGTTTTTCCTGAGAGTCCAGACAAAATTAATACAGAAGCGCTCCGACGGTGCCCTCGAGGCCGCCGACGGCGAGACCGATAAGATGACAGGTTCTTGTGTTCGGGTGGTGGTTTTTGACGGTTTTTGGGCAGGAATAGTCTTTTTAAACTCAAAAATTTGAATTCTAATTCATAATTTCCCTCCAAAAATGAAGTGAAACTCTACCAATTCTATTCCTATAGCATCCAATTCCCCCCATAATCCCAGAATGCACAAGTTGCGGACAAAGAAAAGATTAATCAAAAAACAAGGATTCGCCAGATTGAATACCCCCACGACGGATATTGAAGAAATGATAGTGCGGCGAAGATGAGAAGTGTTGTGCTACACTTCTGTCGCCATGGTGGTTGATAAGACTTTGGTGATCCTGCGCCAAATCAAGAAGTTGGAAAATGAGGTACAAAATGTCATGAATGAAATTAATAATGTCTACGATTTCTTCGATCATCTGAACTGGAGGATGAAGGAACATTTCTAACATTCTTAACATTTAGAAGATAGTTTAGTACGACTGATGAGGAGGATGAAATTAATTGAGGAGGATTCTACTGATGAATTTCCATTCCGACCCTTCTACAACCTCTTCGTTCATGTGCAATCAATGGGCAATCTCAGAGGAGAATCGAGTACTGAGTCTGAGGATTAGTAGATTTATATTACTACCTATATGTCTACCTATGTATTTTGATTTAAACTTTGTAGTTGCTTTGCTTTTGAATTATGCTTATAGATCTCTATATAATTGAGACTAAGCATAGGATGTTTTGTTTTCAGTGTTTTAAGTGTTGTGGCTTGGATTGCGAGGCTGAATTAATGTATTGAGGTTGAGAAAATACCAAACTTAGGTGTGTTATGTAACATATATTGTACCCCTTGGAATTTATATATAAATGTGATGTTTTATGTTGTGAAAGTTTATATGAGCTAAGTACATCATTTTGTTATATAAAATTATGTCTATAATGATTAAACGGATGTCGTTTAGGCTTAAAATTGATTGAAATTGCAAAAATCAGCAATTTGGACAAAATCAATAGAGCCTGCCAAAGGCGCCCTCGACGCTGCCGACGGCGGGATTTTCCCGAGACTTAGGATTTAAATTCCAATTAAGCGCGCCGATGACGAGCTCACAAAAAACAACTTTAACCGCAATTTGGACTAGTCAACCACCACTATTCATCATCCCCTTCCTTCTAAAAATGCCATTTTTTGACTCAGGGCTTGAAAGATCTTAGATTGGGAGGCAATTTCAAGGCTTTTTGACATCAGATTTGATCATATCTAAGTAAGAGCTTCACTCTAAGCTAAAAATATTTGATTTTCACCATGAATTTCTCCCACATTGAGGAGATCAGAAAAATTTGGGAATGTGAAGAAAATTTGGGAAGAGATTCATGGATTTTATTGTTGAACTCTTAGAATTACTATTGGAAGCCATGATTTACATATTTAAAGTAATTTTTGGAATTTTTATATAATTTGGTTAGATTGAAATGGCTCTACAACAAAAGAGAAGAGTTGAATTCGACGAGTCTCGCTTCGTCAATGTGATGGCTCAAACAAAATTTGCTTTCATATTTAAAGGAAAGAAGTGCATACAAGATCGAGTTTTTGAAAGTCCAGAAGGAGAAATCAAGCGAGTTATTGTCGAGTGGAGGTGGGAAAATTTTTGTTACGCCACCAATAAAGCTGATGCAAATGTTGTGAAGGAGTTCTACGCCAATGTGATTTATTCTGATGACAGAATCATTCAAGTGCATGGATTCCCTGTTGAGTTTATTGCCGCCTGCATCAACACCTTTTATGAAGTCCCAGACTCTTATAGTTACCACTATGAATCCTTTAGTAAGATGGAAGGCCCCTCAATGATGTGATCAACTTTCTCACTGATGGTAAAGGAACACTGAAGATAAAACAGCGAGAACGGGTAAATTTTTCTGCTTCCATTCTGAATGCCACCTCTAAGGCGTGGCACTATTTCATTTCTTCTACTCTGTTACCTACCTATCACCATAGTGAGGTAACTATTGATAGAGCTATTCTGAATTTTTGTATTCAGAATAGTAGAACTATAAATGTGGGGAGAATAATTCTTAAGAATACATTGACTACAGCGAGGAGTGAGACTAGTGGAGGTCTAGGACATCCTGGACTTATTTATGCAATTTGCAAACTTTCTGAAGTAGAATTTGGAGATGAAGAATGGGTTTATCCATTGAAACCCATTAGTAATACTAATCTAAAGACTTGTGAATCCCATGAGAAATGGAGAACTGGGAGTAGAAGTCAAGAACCTTCTACTAATAGAGATGTCCCCTCTACAAGTTATGATCTTCCACCTTCTAGTTCCCCTACCCTCTCTGATTTGATGAATGAGTTAACCATGCAGCGGAAGAGCATAGAATTGATAAGTGAAAGGATTGGAGGTTTAGAATGCCGACACGATTATGATAGTGAGTACCTGCAGAGGCATTCAAATTTTGAGGTAGCTTATTCCCGACACTACAGAGGTGAGCCTGATGTTACGTTTCCTGAGTGCCCCCGATATACTCAGTATCAACCCAATCCACCTGCTGATCAAGGAGTTGAAGATATAGCTTGAGATTTTGGTATAGAATGAAATTGATGTACTTATGTTTGTATTTTTATTTTATGTAATCTTTTTGTTATAGAAATGGATGTTTATGTATTTTAACTTTCATTTTTAGTTTGTGTACTTTGATAATTTTTAATTCTTGTTATAAAGTTAGTGTGGTAGTTAATTGTGCATGTATAGATGTTGAGTAGTATTGTGGATTGTAATGTAATGAGATTTTTATTTCACATTTTAGTTTCAATTGTTTAGTGTTGTGGTTGTGTTAGAAAATGTTGTGCTTATTTAATGTTTCAGTTTTATACTTATTTCAAAATTTCATTACCCAGAAATTCCTCTAATGATTTATATGTGTAGAAAGCTCCTAATATTACAGACCAGGTGAAGTAAGAATTTGAGAAGGCCTGCAGAAATTTCAGAATGATAAAAATGCCTAAAATACTGATGTATGATTTATATTTATAGTTTTTCTTTCCACCTGTATTATTTCATATTTAAAAATTTAAGTTTGGGGGAGGGAAGAAAAAGATTAACTATTAGATGTCCTCTATTTCAATATTTTCAAAAATTATTTATATGATTTCATGTAGTGAATTTAATTCAGTTAACTATATTTTTGTTACTATTTAAATATTATATTAGATTTAAAGAAATATTTTTGTAATGAAAATTAATTTTGTAACTTAAGATATTTAGTATAAGAGAATAAGATTATAGTCAACTATTTAAAGTAAAGGAAACTATATTTTGAAGTATTAAGAATCTGGAAATTCATTTGAGAAGAAAAGATTGGGGCTCAATGATGTAAAAACTATGAAATATTTATAAGGTAAAGAAATGCTTTGAGTTTCAAATTTAGGGAAAGAAAAGTGAAGTTCAAAATCATTAAAGGCTATCCAGATATAGTAATCCTCACTTGAAAAAGGAAAAAGACAGGATTGAAAACAATCCCTGAAAAGAAAAGAAAAATATATATAGGATTGAAAGCAATCCAAATGAAAAGAAAAAAAACAGAGAAAAGAAAGAAAAATTATGGAAGTGAGGAGAAGCTTGAGGATATGTCTAATCAAAAATTGGCTTCACTGGACCTACCTAAAGGGAAAACTTAAATACATTTCTGAACTTATATTTATGGAATTAGATCTTTTACTAGTAGAGTTCTCATGAAGTTCCTATCTTTTGAATATTCTAAGTAACTTAATATTACAATATATAGTCATTCTTGAAAATAAATAGAAGACTAAAACACTTAAACTTGAGGACTAGATAATCTTGTGGCTACAGAGTTAATTCAATTACTTGATTTTTTTCTGAAAATCTCACTATTATATTTTTTTAAATCAAACTTATAGTAATTTTGATTAAAACTTTACTACAGTAGATCATAACTTTTATCTAGTACTAAAATTACTTGAGGACAAGTAATAGTTATGTTTGGGGGATTTTGACCAAAAGAAAATATATTGAGATTTTCATACCTATTTTATACTATTTTTGATGATATCGCACTGTAAAGAAAGGTATTTTTGATGTTTTGTTGTAGAAATGAGTAATTAGGGTCATTGGAGCAAAAAGAATGCAAAAAGGAGCGAATTTAGAGCAAAAAGGACCAAAATGTGAAGATTTGAACTAGGCCGCCGACGGCGCCCTCGAAGGCGCCGACGACGATATTTTCCTGAGACTACAAGACAAAATTTCTAGAAGTTGACCGACGGTGCCATCGACCACGCCGACGGTGAGATCGACGGTTATGCCTACTCAAGCTTTGGATAAGGCCAAATTTTGAAGGGATGCTAAGGCAACTCTTGGGAAAGTTCATCTACAACTTTAACAGAACATTTTGGCCGAAAATAGAGGAGTCTAAGAAGTGCTAGAGGTGCTAGAGGCTAGAGAGGTTCCATTAGTATAGTTACTAGAGTGTAACAATAGTGAGGATTTCTTCGAGAGATTGTAAGAGAGGAGGGAAAGTGAGAGATTTCTTCTTCCTTGCTACTTCAAAGAGGAATTCTGTGTGCTGTAAAGAAAGGAAGAGATTAAGAGGAACTTCAAGGAGTGTTCTTGGGGAGAAATTAACGATAAGTTATTTACTTGTTGTAGTTTGTATGACTTTGATTTTATATATGAATTCCGAGTTTTGTTGTGTTTTCCCCATAAGTTCTGAGTAGTTTTATCTGTCTTTCTCCTTGTCTCAAGATTTGTGAAATGGTGATTTGAATTGGTGAAGCCATGAAAATGTTTAAGAAATTATGATGATTTTTTCATTTAGATCTTAATTTACTTTCAATATGGCCAATTGATTTGTTAAAAAATGTTGAGTTTTACAACTAAAGTGAAGGTTACATTCAAAATTTAGGGAGGTCAAAGTCCTTGAAAGTTGGGTGCAAATAAATAGGGAAATATTATTATCGAGCGAAGAATTGGAGATTTTAGATTGACAGACTAAAATCCCCAATTCGGTCCTATCGTTTGGGTGCTGATGTGTAGATGTTAGCCCTCAGGTGAGGGGAACGTGGGAGCTCCGAAGTGAGAGTTAGTATATTGGCAATAAAATTAGAAACTACTTTATAAATAGTATTGCAAAGAAAAATATGTCTACAATTAGAACAAGTTTGAGCTAATTATTTTATGAATAAGTGTGATAGTAGTATGATTAATTTTAAAAGGAAGTCTACCGAAGTGAAAAAAAATATTTAATAGTAGATAGACAATTAGTTCCAATAATATTCTAAGAATACTTAAAAAATTTGAAATAAAACCTTAGGACTAGGAGTTTTATTAGATCTAATAGAGAAAAAAAAACCTAATTTCCTCATTAGGAAAGTCTTTAATGAGATCCAAGCAATTATTATTATTTAAAGCATGCTTAACAAGACAAAGATTTGAGTCATACACAAAATTTAAAATAGAGCAAATGAAAATTTTAGAGAGAAAAGAAATAGCTTCTCTAGAAATATTTTCTTGAGAAATAAGGAGTTATTAGCATAAATCTTCATTATAAAATTTTTGCAACCATTAGATTTAATTTTTTAATATAATAATTAAACATCATTCTCATCTTTATAAGCTAAGAGCATTTTTAGCACTTCATTTCAATCACATGTATTCACAATGTAAAGCATTAGCTAAATAAGATTGAATAACAACCATCTCGTCCAATAAAGAAATATCAATTGAAATTTTATCAAATTGAGACATTACCACGAATTATTGATTCTTTAAGAACTTAATAATATTGGAAATAAAATTGATAGAATTTCAAATATAATTTTTAAAGCAATTTTGACAATTTTCAACTTATTACAGAGGATAAAGAAAGGATCTCCCTTTTACTTTTAAATCTTAAGAAGAATTTGCAATTGAAATAAAATTATGACATGAACTGTAATAATTTTTATAAATAAATCTACTAGCAAGCTTCTGAGGATACCAAAACAAATCACAATAGGAGAATCATCATAAAGAAAAAAGTTTCAAAATCTTAAAAGAAGAAGTA
Organism: Phalaenopsis aphrodite; assembly: GCA_003013225.1. Taxonomy (NCBI): domain Eukaryota; kingdom Viridiplantae; phylum Streptophyta; class Magnoliopsida; order Asparagales; family Orchidaceae; genus Phalaenopsis; species Phalaenopsis aphrodite. The sequence continues at coordinate 437,029 of NEWO01000333.1, read as the reverse complement.
AGAATTTGTTCCATCCAAAGATCTTTGCAAAAGGCTCTGTCGAGTAAACTTCTTGTAACAAATTCTTTTTCTTGATTAATATAACTAAAAGAAAGATCATCGTAAGGAAGTTTGATGAGTCTAGTATTAAACTGAAGTTATTAAAATAACCAATTTACTAGAAATAGGAGAAGTGCTACCACTTTTCTCTTTAATATTTCTTATGCAATTAAAATCACCCAAGAAAATTTAAGATATATGAATGTTATTAATGAAATAGGAAAGAGAACAACAATAATATTTTCTACGAAGAACACTATTATCTGTATACATAAAATTAACATTAAACTTAAAAATCAAAGAAAAAGAAATCATACCTTGAATAACTGAGCATTAATATCCAAAACCATAACTTCATCTTGAAAAGATCCAATTTAATCCAAGTTCTATTGTTATCCACCAAATGAAAATTTTTGACAACATTCTAAAAAAAAAAAAATTAAATGTTTGGAAAAAAAAGAACAGTAAAAGTAGAATGAGAAATTTTAGTTTCCAATAAACAAAGAGGATCCGATCCAAATCCTTAATAAGCTGCCCACAAATAGAAATGTAAGTATGATTATAAAGATTCCTGGCATTCCAACTAAAATTTTTTGGGAAAAGCATGTTAAAAAATAGAAAAAATAGAAAATAGAAATAAAACTAAACTTAAAGAAAAGCACAAGCTCCTTTCGTCCTACATTTTCTAAGCCTAAGGATAAAAGAGGGCGCAACATTATTTGCAACACCAAGTCTCACCGAACTAGCCATATGAGATGACAAGTTATCTGCAATATTACCTCTGTTATTATTGTTCAAAGATGATGTATCAGATTGTATATTTCTAATAGTGCTATTAAAAACATTAAGCAAAGAAGCATCCAAATTAGAACTAATACATTAGCTATAAGTAAATCCACTTGAATACATATAGCTAAATCTTTAACATCAATAATATCATGATTGGGACAATCATTGTACATAAATAATTAAATTATCATTAACATAAAGAATTTCACCTTTTTCTTTCCCAAAATCCAATTTATTCTCAGAATTGACAAGAATATCAAGATCGGGAGCCCCATCACTAACAAGATTAGAAACATAAATAACATTATTCCTAACACCACTTTCAACATTTAGAGGAATAAAAACATGTAAAACTGAACTACCAACAATATGAGCAACATGAACATCATTATTCTTAATAGTATTCCTTTTATTCATTATATTATTACCCTCAAATGTAGGAAACACTTTAGTCAGGATTAAAGAAACATTCTTAAGATTAAGAGTAGTAAACTCAAGTAATTAAAAATCCATATTAACTTGAATGTTTACACGTGCAAAATAAAATTTAGAAACTTGTTAAAAAATCAACAACATAAAGAAAACAAACTCAAATTGGAATGTCTTTAAAATCCTCATTTAATGGTTAAAAGTTATGAGTCCGTCTTTTAAAAATAAAGGGTTTAACATAAATAAACCAAGCAGTCGAAAGAACCATATCAAGATCTTCCATGCAATTGAACTTGAAAAGAAAAAAAACCCTCTGTGTGGAGATGTTCGAGCGAATCTTTGAGTTTTCACATTTTACCATGCACTTGTAAGAGATTGTCAAATAGAAGACTCTTATCCAACGAAAAACCAACCAGCACCATGTTCCACTACTTAGAACCATCTTCAATTTTTTCATAAAAAAGAACGACTTTCTCTTCCACAGAAGGTATATTAGACAAATTAAAAGGAGAGACGTTAGAAATATGAGAAGAAATTATGTTTTTCCAACTCATAGAAGTAGATGCATCTGGTAAAGATTCTAGGAAAAGAGGGAAGATGAGGAAATAAACGTGAATCCATGAGAAAATGAAGGTTGAAAACCCAAAAATAACGAATGCACCACGAGAAGAGAGATATTAAAAGAAATCCTAATTTTTCTTTCCCGAGAAGAGGAAAAATAGGAAGAGAAGAGAAACACAATGATTGAGAAATAGAATGGTAAAACTAAAAAGAGAAATAGAAATTAAACCTCATAAAACTTATTCTCCAAGAAGAGGAACATGAGCAAGAAGAAAAATGAAAAATAATCCTAGAAAGGGATCTAGAGAGGAATAGTACATTTGAATAAATCAATATTGAAGCCAATCGTAGGAAAACTTTCCTCGGAAAGGGAAGAGAAAACCTCGAACAAAATCCTACAATTACCTCTCAAAACTCAGCTTCTAGTGGCTCCTTAATGGAAACTTTGAGCAAAATATAAAAATAAAATTTCTCATAAAATTAAATACCAAACTCAAGGTTGAACGGTAATCATCACGTGCTTCCTACGTAAACAGCTCATACCGGTCATTTCTATGAGATCGGCTGATTTGACGGCAGAAGAGGCAACTGCCATTTGGCGCGAACTACCACCAACTTAAGGATTTCTACGTCTCTTTCCCTCTCCCTCTCAATCTGACGTCCGAAGACGAGAGCCGCTGATCTACTTCGATACACCCCTTTCACCTGCCCAACTACCAACCAAAACCACTCAAAACTATTAATTCTATTAGGGAATAATTTTCGTCAAAAAAGGTGGACGTCACCTCTCCGATTTCCCGTTCTCCCTCAGATCTCACGGTATTTGGACAAAAGGGGCGAGAAAACCCTATTCCTGCTTTCTATTGACGTCCGATCGATAACTTTTTTTCAGCTGATCGACCATCTCAGGTCTGTTCGATCCTGTTTCTGAGCTTTTAGCGTTTCATCTTTCACTTCTCTGCTTGTTTGGCTTCCTTAATGTTTGCCCGTGAGGCGTTTGTCATACAAAGCTCATTCCTATTGCCCAGCAAAAGTTTGATCATATTTTAACGGGATTCTTGGGTTTATGACTTGCTTTGTTGTACTGCCTGTTGATTTTGGGGTTCTTCTGATGACGCGTAATAGTGTCAGTATTGTGGCAGTTTGGTGCTTTATGCTTGGCTTTTGCTGATGTTATGTTTTATTGAGCTTATAGAAGGGGCTTTGTGATTCTTGGCGTTTAATGTAGTTTGGCTCTTGGTAGTTCAATGGGACTTTAGATGGTACTTAATGGCTACTAGCTAGTAAGAAGAGTTATAGCGTCGCTTCTTCTCATTCCATATAAGCCTGAACTTCAATTGAATAGAATTGAGATGTGGCCTGGCATAATTTTTCTTAAAATTTTCAATTGAATCTGAAAGTTTATGGTCTTGTAGAAGAAGTATCCATAAATAAATTCAATTTGTTGTGTGTTGAGCGAAAGTATGACTTAAGGGTTAGTAAAGTGCTTTGATCATCAAAATGCAGTGATGCTTGCCTTATTAAGTACCGAGAGGCTTTTCCAGTTTCTCAGCCTTATCTACCAAATTGGGATCAGCGAGCTACCGAGTATGTGCCATCGTTACAAGCTAACAAGTATGAGCTGACGAGTACAATGTACTGAACAGGAACCACCAAGTGCAGACAGTCTGGTGGATGCTTCCCTCAATGGGTCAAGCCAAAGGGAAAATCTGTTTGAGGATGTTGCCTAAAGTCACCTCACCACCTCAGATCGATCTAGCTAGAGAAAGGCCAACCAGCTCCGAGAGGGATTGGCATTAATGCTATCTTCCAGAATAGACTGAACATTTTGACAGAGATGTGATCTAATGAGTGCGCGGGGAATAATAACTGAAATGTGGTACCGTCTGAGGATAATGCTTCAAGGATAATATTATTTATATTATTATCAAAATAAAACAAAGGAGAACCATTAAAGATCTCTGGTGATCTAATTGTAATCATCATTTATGTATATTTTATATGAAAAATTCTCTTATATAATTGATGTAGAATAATATAAGATTATTTGTATAAATAGATATTATATTTTGTATGAAAGAGAATTGAGTGGTGTAATAAAATATGTTCAATAATGAAGGAACCGAAATGAAGGCCAAAGAACAATTAAATTTTCAAGCAAATGAAATCAAAATTATAATTACAAGAGTTCAAGAAATTGCCGGCCCATCACAACACCCAATTGAAAAAAAACATTTGACTTTATATTTTATTTTCTTAAAATTTTAATTTTAGTTTCTACAAATTTTAAAATTTTAAATTTAAAGACTTATATGGGCTAATCATAACAAAATTAATTTGGAATCAGTTGACACCTTCCTCTATTAATAACCACCTACCTTTCTATTCTTTATTTAAATTTTTTTAATCATTATAATCTATATAAATATGATTGATATGTAATGATTGTTATTTGTGGAGTCTAATTGTAGCACCCATGAGCAGCAGACATGCTAGCTTTCATGTAGTGAATGCACTCGACACCAAGGCGCCGAGCTAATGGCGCTTAAGCGCCCATTGAGAGTTCCCAGACCGAGAAGGCAGAAATTCAGTAGCCAAAGTGGGCACTTAGGCGCCCACTTCTGGTGTTGTGGTGCTTGCTTCTGGAGAACTAAGGGCCCAAGAACCCAAATTCTCACCCGGAGCAGTTTTCACAAGAACTGTTATTTATGTCAGTGTATGTGCGGGCTTGGAGCGTAGCAATTCTTGTTTGTTCATCAATAAAATCCTGTTCCAGGTAAGAAGTGTTGGTGAGAAGGATTCTAGTGTTTTACGATGTACGTTTCTGCGTCAGATCAGTAGGAAGTGTGTGGAGTTGTGCACTGTAGTTCTCCGTGTGAGTGTGGATAATAAAACTTATGTGATTCCTTTATAATACTCTCTAAAATTCATAGTGAATTTTGTAGTGGTGTGGTTCTGTCATTTTTTTCCGTTCTCGGATTTTTTCACGTAACATTCATGCGTTCTTTTCTGATTGTTTTTTGATTTTGATTCTGTGCTTAAATTTATTGTTCCAATTTTCTTCAATCCTATGATCTAATTCCATGCTGAAATTAGGAGATTCTTTCAGAGTACTTTCTTCTAACAAACTGGTATCATAGGTCTGTTTGATTTGAGTGCGAGCAATGACCGAAGAAGCAAGGTTCAAGGTGGAGACGTTCAATAAGACGAACTTTGCATTTCGGAAGATGCAAGTGGAGGATTTGTTGTATCAGAAAAAATTGTACTTGCCACTACAAGGAATAACAAGAAGCCTGATTCTATGCCTATGACGGAATGGTAAGTGTTAGATCGAACGACATTGGGTTTGATCAGGTTAACACTTTTCTCATCCGTTGCGTTCAACATTGTGAATGAGAAAACTATGGTGGATCTCATGACGACATTAGCCAAGATGTACATAAACATTCTCCTTCTGATAAGGTTTTTATGATGAAGAAATTATTCTACATAAAGATGGTGAAAGACAGTTCAGTGATAGAGTATCTCAATAACTTCAACACTATGACGAGCCAGTTAGTGTTATGATCAAGTTTGATGATAAGCTCAGAGCACAGTTGATAATATCATCTTTGCTAGAAATATGGGATGGTTTGGTAATGATAGTAAGTAATTCTCAAGGAACTTTAAAGTTAAACTTTGATGATGTCATGGGTTGATGCTGAATTAAGTAAGTTAACAGAAAAGTAGAGAATGATAAATCTTCAGGTTCAGCGTTGAATGCTGGTAATAGGGAAAGTAATATGGGCTGGAATACAGGAAGAGGCCGATCCAAGTCCAAGAAAGTACAACCCAAGTCAAGTAGAGGAATGCTGGAACTACGGTAAGATTGGGCATTTCAAGAAAGACTGCAAAGCTCCAAGAAAAGCTAATGGTGTACGACACGATAGTAGTTTCTTTACTAATGTCTCAACCGGTGAAATCTAAAATGACTCTCTGGTGTTTTCTTTAGTCAGTACTAAATCCTGGATAGTGGATTCAGGTGTCGCTTTTAGCTTGCCCCAATAAAAATGTATTTAAAAACTACACTCATGAGGATCTAAGGAAAGTTTATTTGGGAGATAATAAGGCATGTAGTACAATAGGAAAGGGTGATGTTGATATCAAGTTGCTGAATGAAATAGTCTGGAAACTTACTAATGTCAGACTTGTTTTTTGTTTGAAGAGAATCCCATCTTTGTGAACCAGCTGAGAAAGTTAAAACTCGTGATAACTTTCACTGGTGATTCTTTAAAGGTGATTAAGGGTTATTATTGATGGCTTGGGGCAACATTAATTGCATCCTTTATTTGATTAATGAAATGGATGATTTCATCGATGAGACTGGAATTAGGTTTGATGCAGTTTTATGGCACCGTAGGCTTGGCCATATAAGCAAGAAAGATTTGAATTCTTTCAAAAAATAAACTTCAAGGTTTGAAATCAGTTGATCTAGATTTTTGTGAAGACTGTATTTAGGCAAACAGAAGAAAGCTTTTTTCTCCGAGAGTGGGTCAATGGTGAAGTCAAAAGAAACTTGAGTTATTGAATACCAATGTATGGGGTTCTAATTCAGTTCTGAACATTAACATAATGAAATTAAACTTTCTCGAATCATGTGATCTTATTTTACTTAACAATGACTTATATTAGTTTTTGAATGAAATATTTGAGCAAAAAATTTTTTTTTCTTGTTATTTGGTGGCTTCAAGTGTGTGCCTCTTCTTTTGTAGGATTAGATAGCTATCATTGCTGTATTTTTTAATTTCATCATGTTATTAACGTGGGACTTAGGAGGTTCGAACTAGCCGGTTCAATTAAACCAGTTCAGCGCTCTATTGCTTGGACCAACCGATCCATAGGGCTGCATGTACTGCCCAAGTGGAGAGGCCTCCCCCTCCTTACCTATCTATTATTATAAATAGGTTACTTGTTGTGTTTAGGGTTTGTTGTTCTAAGTTTGAGTTGTGATTGGACAATCAGCCATTGAGCGTTCCCGTCTCTTCTACCTCATAACTACCCTTATCTCCTACACATCCCCTTATACAACTGCACCTCACATCCCTTCTGCCATTCGCCAACCCTGGCCCTTCTACTCTCTCTTGTGACCATCCACAGTCAGGTTCACTCACCTCTACTGCAAGCCAATTGCAGCACCTCAACCTACATTGCCTTGACTGCCACAGCCACAACCTGCACCCCTCCTACTGTGCAGTCGCCATCGACTTTTTGCTGTCACCCTAATGTGTCGTTTATTGTTTGCTTTTTGTTTATTTTCTATTATGAAGAGTCTTGGTTGCAACCTATTTAAATTTTAGCAATATTATTTTCATTTTCTATTGTGGTTTGGGTTCACTCCGGTATCATTTAGGTTATGAAGTCGAAGCTCTCCCAACCACAGGAAACTTACGTGAGGCCAAGAGAGCTGAACCAGTTGGTTCAACTGAACCGGTGCAACACTACTGATGCTTGGACCGGTAGGTCCAATGGGGCTAATTTTACCACTCAAATAGAGGGACCTCCCCCTTCTTACCTATCTACTATTATAAATAGGTTATTTGGTTTTTTTATGGATGGTTTTCAGAGTTTGAGTTCTGATCTCTATTGGGAAAGTCGTAACGTCCTCATTTTTATTTTGAGGGTTGTATCTGACGGCGAGCAGGTGTTCCGACTATAACTCATTTGAGGTGGTGTCTATCTTCTCGTTCCCTACTTGTTACCGCCACTCCGATAACCTCCGGTCGTCAATTCCCACCCCTTCCTGCTTTTAGTCGCACCGTTTACACCCCTTTTCTCCTTGTCTTACTGCTACCAGGGTTTCCTCACCCATCTTGTTACCCCGCCTGCTCCCACTACATCTCTAGCTATAGCTAAACACCCGAGTTGCTGCAGTTCCCCCTTCCAACCCTCCTACAACCTTCCACTATCTAATCCCATATTCCATAACATCTACTACCAACCGACCATTCAACCTTCCCGTCTCTTCCACCTCACAGCCACCCCTATCACCTACTGTCCCCTTATACAGCTGCATCTCCCATCCCCTTTGGCATTCACTGTCAGGTCTACTCACTCCTCACATCGTATATATTTTCTTTATTCTCTTATCAAATATCTATTACATAGCTTCTCATTGCTCAAAAGTAACATAAGATTTTCTTTTCAAAATAATCATTTAATTTGTGCTAACCTTTAGTTTGGTGATTGGTTTACCACTATTAATTGATTAGATTAGATATAAAACTCCTTCAAACTTAACTATCTACTACAGATTATAACTCCACATTCTAACAACTACTCTAAGAATCTCCAGTCATTTACTTAACTTTAGACCACTTTTCTAAATAGATCTTCAAACATAGTCAAACTATTCAAAGCATTTTAATCACTATACCATACAAAACAACTACATATCCCATAAATAACTCTAGATATCAGTTTTAGACGTTGAACTAAAGATTCAAGGCCTTTACTATGCAATAGTCTCACCAAAACAGTCACCCATCACCATCAATAAGGGGAGAAATGGTGTAACAAAGGAGGGCCTTGAGATCCCAAATGGACGATTGTCTCAGAAAGTTGATAAGCATTTTCTCTTAAAATTCCTTTTCCTCAACCCTTTCTTTCCTCCTTCCCTAGCTTTTCCCGTGATATTTGAATCCACAAACAATTTGGGATTCAAAAAAGACTATCTCAGTCATTTTGTATGAAACACATATTTGCCAGTTATCAGTTAAAAGTTTTATTCATTGTTTGACATTGGTATTATGACTTTTCTTGTCTAATTGCGAGCTTTCTCTTTCATATCATCAATTTGTAAAAACGGCATTATGCTATTTTATGTAATAACATTTTATTGCCTCTTATTGAAACTATTTAAAAGTAAGGAGCAAATTGCTACTACTTAACTAGAATCACATGAGATGCACATTTTTCCTCTTCAATGCAAGGAATATATATAATTATTACAAACTGGTATGAGAAAATTTGTTCATATTGTTTAGAAGCATATAAGACATAAAACTGAATTGCACTTTTTCTGTGTCGCCAGATTATGATTTTCCAACTTCACTATTCTTTTTTAGTTTAGAAGGAAATGGAAAAGAAATTTCAAATCACTTTCAATCTTAAATGTTTATGCATGTTGAAACTATAATGTTGTTGTGAAACCCAAGCAATATAATGAAAATCGTTACAAATTTTGTTTAAGTGGAAAGTGTTAATTTTAGGATGATAGTTAAAGTACTTTCTAGTGGCTTGATCTCTGTAGTTGGATACATTATATTTCGTATCCTCTTTAACTTGTCAGCTTCTTATTATTTTTGCTACTTTGTACCAATTTATTTTTGTTGTTTTTCTGCCTTTTATTTGAACTACAATTAGTTTGATCCTTGTGGCCGAGGTGCGTAAATAGTTGGATTTAGCCTTTTACCATAGAAGATTCAATCTCCTGTAATTTTTATTTTAATAAGAAATGGAAATCACTTTTGAGAAAAAAAAGATAAGTGGAACTAAGGCTATAATTGAGCTGAGTCGAATCAAGTATGCCATGGATTGAACATGACTTGGTTGAATCATAAGTTATTCATATCCAATTCGAGCTTTCACATATATGTTCATATTTCTCTTGCTTAAAATTTTTTTATGATTATACTTGATTTGTACTTGATTTATTTATATTAATTGAACAAATTAAGAATTTGAATAAGTACTTTTTTTTATATAAAATTAAAATTCTAAAGCTTGCTTAATTTTTCATGAAACTAATAAAGAAGCTAATAAATTGAATAGGTGCATGATTTTTTATATAAGTTTATTAAATTCATGAAACTAATAAAGAAGCTAATAAATTGAATGGGTGCATGATTTTTTATATAAGGTTATTAAAAGCTTATTTTACTTATCTAAAAAAAAGCAACAATACTTTATCCCACTAAGTGGGGCCGGCTACATGAATCATTTTCTCCATTGCGTCCTATTATTGAGTGTCATATTTTCATTCAATCTAATAAATTAAAATCATTTTTTATAAAATTTGCCCGTCTTTCTAGGTCTACCTCTTCCTTTTTTAACATAAGTCAAATTTAAAACGTCTACTCTCCTAATTGAATTTTAAAAAATAAGCAACTGAATAAATTTCAAATTTGCATCTAACTAATTTATATTAAGTAAATAAAATAATATATAAGTTATAAGTAAACTTTCTTACACGCAAATAATATAAGCATTAACAAACTAGTTTGTTGAAATAAAAATATAAGAAGAAATTGCATTAAATTTATATTTATATTAATATTAAATTATAATAAATTATTATCAAATATATAGTTAAAGAAGTTTTAGTTAATCAAATTTTATTTAAATAAATTATCATATTAAGTATAGAGTATTGAATAAGCTACTTGTTTTTGTTGATATTTTGCCTCCTGCCTCTTTGTCACTTTTGCTTAAGGGGAATTTGCTTAAACTTCCATATATCTATTTCATTTCTTCTGTTTTGTAGCTTTCTTTATTAATTCAATGTTATGGTTTTAAAAAAAGAGAGTTAGACTATGTAAAATTTAATTTGCTTAACTTTTGAGTTTTAAAATAATTTTAAATTAGTTTATTTACTAATTTGATCAAATGATCGGGTAGTAATTAAGCTGAGTTCGAGTTGTTCATCTAGTGCATTGGTTCATTTGTAGCCCTAAGTGAAGCGAGTTACTGGAATCTCCAAATTCTGTTATGATTGATATCGTTATCAATGCTATCCTTCCATAGGTATCTTATTCAATAAACTCTTACAAATTACAATCTAGAATGATGAATGTAGCTCTATAATTATACCTCGTTACCATGTTTTTTAACTGGCACAATCTGATGTAAAACCCATTCCTGTAAATGCCATTTCTCGATCATATGCTTTCCTTAAAGATGAATAAAGTGGGACAATATTATCTTCTGTTAAGATTATTTCTGCTGGAAGTTTCATTATCATAATCTCATGGCTGCTGTGCCCTGGTCTGTTTGTTACTTGATCCTGTTACTATTCCTCTATACAATGCAACATTAGGATGAAGGCCAGACAGACATCGGCAAGCCAAGTTATGATTACTGCCCATAAGGCATTGACACTCTCGAATGCGCTGCCTCATTATGTTAAACGCTGTATTGGGTAGTATGAGTCATGTTTGTGGACATTGCTTTTAATTTTCATACTTTGAGGACGACAAATTTTACTATCCTGTTTTGACAAGTCCTAAAGAGTAATTTTGAGCCCTACTAACTTCACAATAATAGCTCCTAATATGTGATCCCAATACTGCATTGGTCTTTATAATAGTTTCAGTATTCCAAAGACTATTCTTGCTCTGTAGTAGTCAACAGTAGTATTTTAAAACATCACAGCTTTAGCATGTTCTCTGGTGATCTTGGTTCCATTCCTATGTGCTGAGTTGATCCATGTTTTTTGAAATGTCAAAGAGTTTTCCGAAGCTTTCTATTACTTATGTGCATATAATTGACAGTAGGGTAGCCTAACACATTGAATTTCTGTCTGAAAGGTCTGTGATGTTTTCCTTCTACACTTTGTTTTGTGAACATGAGTTTTTTACTTTTATATCAGCAGTCATCATGTCAAGTTTGGAAGAGCCAATCGGTCTAGACAACTACTCAGCATGCAATGGTGCTGGCTGGCTTCGAAGATTTAGTTCCAATGCTTGCCGACCCAGATCAGATCACACTGAAATGGAAAACTGTTTGATTGAGTCCAGAGAGTGCACTTCTTCGAACAGCTGCAAGTATGTTGTGGTCATGATATATATAACTGTTAATAAAGTTTTTTTCCTTTAAACTACTCTTATATTTTTCATAATAGCTGATGGGTCGAGCTATAATGAAGGTTGATCTCTACGTTTTATTTAACTTGCTCTCTTAATGCATCAGCTAGTTGATACTACATCATATTTCCTTTTCTATTTCTTATACTCTTCTTTGATCCTTGCAGTGAAGAATATGCTCGGCAAAGAAAATCAAATGACAGGTTTACCCAAAACTCCTTAATGTCAAGGACCACAAGTCTTGGCAGGAGGAGGGTCCTAAATGGAGTTTGTGATGCATGGTGTTTGCAAGATCATTGCTGTAGGTTGCCCAGGAATGGCATTGAAATAAGAGATCTAGTAGATAAGGTACCCAAAAGCTTTACCGTACTCTCAAGTACCATACTAATATTAAACATCCAAAAGATTTTCAGTATTTCCATGCACCACACTAATATTCAACATTGATAATACTAACTGTGGAATCTTTTTTGTGCCACAAAAAGTAACAGTTAATGAATCAAATTATCATTTCAGGTTAGCAAGTTTTATTCCTTCATAATTGGACCATCTTTGTTTTTCATACGGGCAACCATTCGCTTTTATTCTAATTATATAAATACCGTTTGAATGTGTGTTTTCACAGTCATTTATTTCCCTCAATAAATGTCTAATTAGAACCACCGATGATGCTTTTTAAGGAGCTCTAATGATATCTTTCCTTTGGTTTATGGTGCATATGTTATATTATAAACTTATGAAGCTAGTTACTCTTTACAGATTGACGCGACTAATTTCAGTAACAAAATACCTTGATCAAGCATTGTTCTTAATCAATAAAATTAAATATTTTCATTTATTTAATATCAAATTTCCAACACATTGTCATGTAAATGATCAAAATGAATCAAACCAAAGAGAAAGAATGAAAAATATTCATATTTAAGGGAATAGTAGAATAAGAAAATGAATATCATAATTCTTTTACGGTTACAGTGAACATGACAGACATGAGTGTCAGCCAACTAAATCATAATTCTTATAAGAATGTACTGCAGATTTTCAGGAGCATGCCAAGTCATGTAAAGATAGTGGAGGTTGGGCCTAGAGATGGTTTGCAGAATGAGAAGACTATCATTCCTACAAAAGTGAAAATTGACCTGATACAGAGATTGGCAACAACTGGATTATCGGTTGTCGAGGCTACAAGTTTTGTTTCGCCTAAGTGGGTACCCCAGGTAAAAACATTATTTAGGTATGCCAACTGTTTGTTTACTTTGTTATGAAGCACCTATACTTGTCGGTAATCATACATGTATCCAATGTTTATTAAATATAAATATGATTGATTATCACATTGGGATCTGTCAATTAGCATTTTGTTAAGAGACAAGTAACAATTTACTAGATAAGCCTTATGGCATTTCTCATTTAAATTTTTAAGGAATTTACAAACCATGTATTCATAGCCTGTACGACTGGTTTTCACATGGCTCATATTTGAACTGTAAAGCATTAATGGTTTAGAGTGTCAAATGTTTTGATTTAGGATGTGTCTATGTTGTAACAATACATTTGTGAGATGTAGCTAAAACCGAAAGCGTTATGATGCCTTCGTTAAGTCTTCTACACAGTTTGTCATATCATTTCTTCTACCCATGTTAAAGTCGCCGAGTTACCATAAATGCTCGATTTTTTCTCTCTATAAGAACTTATTTCCGTTAATGCTTTTGGAATTGCTTATAATTAAATTTTACTTTGAGTATAAATATGCTAGATGTGATTTCAAGAGAAGTTCCTGCACTACATGTCTTGTACAATGTTGTTTGTTGGGGCTGGGGAGTTTTCTGAGGCAGATAATATCAGGATAAACTCAATAGCATGTGCTTCCGTGTTGCTCTAGCTGCAGTGCTCTTTCCGTACACAGGGGATCTAAACAAAAATATCTTGGAAATCTGCTGGGACTTCTTTTGAGGGAAAGTGTGGCGTGAAATGTGGTTGCAGCGTTGTTTTGTAACTTTATAGCTGAAGCAGAAAAACAGTTGATGTTGCCACTTGTTGCCTTATTGTTTACTATGCTGGAATTTCGTTAATCATTTTCTTTTTAATTTTATTTAATGGACAATTCATCTATTTATGTAGGAAAATATAAAAATTATTTATATTAATACGTGGCACCTTTAACTGATCAAAACTAGACTACTGCACCTGAGGAAATCTTGCTATCTTTTTATGCTTCACCAATGTGCTTAGAGGAAGGATGGCTAGATTGCAGGAGGGAAGAATTTGTTCTTAACTATGTGTTGATCTCATTTTTAGTGCGGTCTAGTTTTCTTCTTAGAGTTTAGGGTCTAGCCTTAGGGTTCTCTCTTTGACTATCTTAGAGCCTTAGAAATGGGACCCACTGCATTTTAGAAATTAAACCTACCTTTTTACCCTTTTGGAGTTTCGAATGTGTGGTCTCGGCCTCTAGCACTTAGGAGGTTAAAACCAACATGAGGAAACCCAAAAGGAGTCCCTATAGAATCATTAAGCCCTAGGATTAGGACTGTAAACGAGCTGAGCCTGAGAGAGCTCAGGCTTGGCTCGTGTTCGGCTCGTTCGAAACTGACTCGTGTTTGAAATTGGCTCGTGTTTGAAATGACTCGTGATCAGTGAGTTCGTGTTCGACTCAAATTACATTTTTTCTGTTCGTGTTTGACTCGAAATTGACTCGTTATAATATAAAATTATTATAATTAATTTTTTTTTTAAAAATAATTTTATTTTAAAATTTTCAAGAACAAATTTCCTTCAAAAGTTTAAGAGATTTATTAACAAAAAAAGGATAACATAAAAAAAATTTACAAGAGCAAAAACTTACAAAATAAGAACCGATTTATTACAATTTTTTAAATGTACAAACTAAACAAGAGTACAAAAAATAATAAAATCTCAAAATATAAATCAAAATCTAAGAAATAATTGTATTGAACATTTTATTCTTCTTATGCTTTACATACAACTCAAACTACTAAAAATAATTTCTGTAAACGAGGATGACACTGTGCTGGAAAATAGCTCAAGTTCTCAGAAGGTCTATAGCCAATATTGATTCTTGCACCCTGTGGATATTGCAATAACATCTTTTTCAGTTGGTCTTGATTCTGGCGAATTGACAGCCCTAATCAAATGGTCAACTCTGTAATTTAGAAAAGAACGCAATGGTTAATTTTATAAATAAAAAAAATGTTTGCGTGAAAAGGTATTCAGCATATAAGACGGTATTTCAACTGTTATAATAAGCTGGAGCAGATATAACATTCTATATTAGCTGCTGTGTCTAATGAAATTCATATATGCATTCTCAAGCTGCTCCTCATCAATATTAAATTAAATTAATATTTTTTGACGGGGTAATTCGCGTGCATTCTGATGACTTCTAGGCTTAGTGTTTATTTAAAAAACAAGAGGCATTTACACGTATACCACTCACTTCTTATGTATTTACATGTCTAGCACCTAAATTTTGCTTTTTCTGTTTATAACGATGTAATATTTTAATTTTTAAAAGTGGTATATAAAGAGAAATGGAAGGTTAGGTGGTAGATCTGTAAAATCATGAGAAACAGGCTTACAGGAACTAAAGTATCATAAACCCTTGATTACTTGAAGAAATCTTCAGTATAGGAACAACTTTATTAAAGCAAAGAAGTAATGAACAAATTAACAGTTCTGAACGAACATAAAGAATAATATGTTTGAGCTAAAATTATTCAATCTTTTGTGTTCTGCATTTTCCCACGTCTCAAATAATGACATATACAATCTACAAACTGATCATGATTCAATATACTAAATAAAAAGGTAATAGCATCCTATATATTATTGCAATCAATTATATTTCTTTCAATCATTCAAAGTCATGATGCGAACTACTGTTCATTAATAGCATGCTAAAAGTATTCACAAATATTTTGTATGATCTGTATTTAATTATCCAAAAAAGAAAAAAAAACTCACATTTCTATTGCCGAGCAATCTCTTCACGATAATATGGTTGCATTATCCAGAATATCATTTCAAAGGTAATCTAAATCCTCTGTTATTCCCACCTGACAAACTTATGCAAACAATTAGAAATTGAAAGATATGGGCAATTTACATACATACCCCAATTCCTATGTTTTTACATGTCTAGCAGCTAAAGTTTATTTATTTTTTTAACATTTATATCATCCAAATCCTTCATACAGACCACCTGAAACCTGCTATTCACAATTAAACCTGCTATTTATATCATTTGGAGGGTTAAGCATTACTCTAAACTGAATATAAACCACAAATACATACTAACCAATTCTTATATATTTATATTAAATATCTAACACCTAGACTAATTGTTGAGAGAAAATAAGTGATAAGAACATAGAATGAAAAGGTTAAGAAAAACTAAAAAGTAATTGTTGAGAGAAAATTACCTAAGGAGTTTTAAAACTACTTGTGGAAGATCTAAACCAGCTTGAAATGCATATTAATGCATTCACCGTATTTGCCGAGAGTGAGCTTCTAGAATCACTAAGAACTCTTCTACTGGTACTAAATGATGATTCCGAAGCAACTGTTGTTGGATGATTCAGATTGTGAAAGATCAAGTTTAGACATATTTGCACTGTAAATGAAATCAAAAACTTATAATTAGTATCACTTTAGGCATACTACCAAGTCAAAAATGCGTAAACACACTTCAAATAATAGCTAGTAATAAAGTCATATATAGTCTCCTTAAATTTTTCATCTTTTGTTTTTCTTCATGAGAAAGAAGGATGCATAAAGAATTGACATTAAGAATGGAGAAAGAGAGTTGGCACATATAAGGAAAAGCCTTCAAGCCAATGAGCATAAAATAAGAAAAGCTTACTATTGGCATTCACATGAAACGTAATACACCTTATTAGATGAGCACTTATATAAAGTTGAAGTTTAATACTCATCTCATTCAAGTTGTTATCTGCAAAGCCTTTAAACATCACCATTCACATGAAACGTAATACTCATCTCATTCAAGTTGTTATCTTATTTTCTAAAATTTGAATTCTAGCTTGTTCAAGTTTAATTTTTGCTTTGACTTGCGAGAAATTCATAAACTCTATTGTTTATTCTTATTAAGGCTTTCATGATAATCACATTCTCTTGGCACATATTGTTCAAGATTTTGACATACTGTATCATAGATTTATTACCTTGTTTGATACCAAAAAACTTCATCTTGATCGTATATATTTATGCAATATTTTTTTGGTTTTGAATATGTTTGTAGTGCCCCAAATTTCTTTTGTGATGATTTACATGTGATTCTAGGCAGACAGGTGAACTGGATATTTAAAAAACTTACATGCTAGATCATATTTCCACAAAACTTACATGTGCCCCAAATTTCTTTTGTGATTATTTACATGTGATTCTAGATAGAGAGGTGAACTGGATATTTAAAAAACTTACAGTTAGATCATATTTCACAAAACTTACATGTGCCCCAAATTTCTTCTCTGATGATTTAAACTATAATAAGTGTGATGTTTTGACTTCGAGTGTTACATCATATAATACCTTGCTAGCATATGCACTACTTATTGCATCAACAAAAAATATATATTCCCACATTGGAAATGAAACCGTGATATAAAGACATTGACTTTTTTCCATAAATTAGCAACAATAATAAATATAAAAAAAGCAAAGAACAATTGGAATTCACACATCAATAGAAACTCAAATTATAGTAATTTTGGCTAAACAGATTTAAACTCTCAAAACAATAACAAAAACATGATTCATGCATTTACAAGATAAGCCACTAATAAGTAACGTGAGAAAGAATTGGATGTCAATAAGTTGATATTCACATGAAAATTCTATTTAGCCGCTGATAATTATTGTAATTGCCACATTATCTTAATTATAAAACCAATTAAAATTCCCTTTCATAAACTAAAAAAGATCCATGAAAGTACTACAAAATGGAGGAAACATGTATGTAACATAAATTAAAATTCCCTTTCATAAAGTAAAAAGGACCCTAAAAAGTAACATATTAACAAAAGAATAGCAAATAAACTAAAAAGCTGAAATATGGATGTAACAAAATAGACAAAACATGTAAGTTTTTTGAAAGATAAACTCAAAAAAGATTAGTAGTTTATTAACAATAAGAAACCAATAAAAATCAAAACAGGGGATCAATTAGGGACTAACCTAATAAATAAGAAACCAAACAAGCAACCGTGCAAAAATATCGAGCAACCAAGCAAGAATACCGATCAATCCAGCCAACAATGCCTATCCAAGGAGAAGGAAAAGTAGAGATTAGTGCAAGAATATTACATTAAAAGATGAAATACTTGAAGATAAATATGAAATATTACAGAAAAGATATTCGAAGATAACACCTAGGTATCCAAACAAGCAACCAAGCAAGAATACCGATCAATCCAGCCAACAATGCCTATCCACGGAGAAGGAAAAGTGAATATATATGAAATATTACAGAAATAAATTTACAAGCCCTAAGATCACTCAAAAAATTTAAATAAATCTAAAAAAAATTTTAGAAATATTAGGACAAGAGGCAGACCTGAAGATAAATATGAAATATTACAGAAAAGACACTTAAATATAACAAATAGGTATCCAAACAAGCAACCGTCCAAGAATATCGATCAACCAAACAAGAATACCAATCGATCGAGCCAACACTGCCGAGAAGGAGAAGTAGAGATCGGATTTTTTAAGTTTTCAACAATCCTTATATCAGATCTCATCCATAAAAAAACTAGATCTAAATGCAATATGCGAGATTTCACTGCCCAAACCCTAAAAAACTAGGTTTCACTCAAAAAATCTAAGTAAATCTAAAAAAAATTTAAGAAAATTTAAGCTAAGAGGTGAATCCAAAGATAAATATGAAACAATAGAGAAAAGATGCTCAAATCTAACACCTCTGTAAGTAAACAAGCAATCAAGCAAGAAAACCGAGCAGTCGAACCGACGCTGAATATCCGAGGAGAAATAGAAGTTGATATTAGTAGACGAACATGAACGGCGAACCCTAAGCTCTCGCACCAAAAAGCCTTTCGCGAATTTGAGAGGAGAATGAGGGAAAGGCAGACGGCAGCTCGCGAATTTGAGAGGAGACGGCCAGACGAGAATGGGATTATGGGAGCGCTGTTAGGGTTTTTTTTTGGTATAGTTTATTATATATTATATTAAATATGTAATTTATATTTTATAAATATATAATAGTTATTATAAGTAATAGTAATATAATATTCTTAATATTTTTTTATATATTATAATTTATAGGATAAATTTTTTTAAAAGATGATAATTTATTTTTAAAAAAATTTAATTAATTATAATTTACAATATTTAATTTTATGAATATGTATTATGTATATTTATATATATTTATTTTCGAGTCAATTTGAGCCGAACATGAGCGAACAAATTTTTGTTCGTGTTAGGCTCGTTTACATTTCGAGCTTAAAAATTTGTTAATGTTCGGCTCGTTAGGCTTAACGAACGAGCCGAACACGAGCTGCTTAACGAGCCGAACATGAGGTGCTGGTGAACAACGAGCCAAATTGACAGCCCTATCTAGGATTGCCTTATGCACAATTTGCATCTTCGCGCACATAAACTTTGTGATTCAGACTGCCGACACGTTAATTATTGCAATTAGCGTCACCTACACCTTTATATATTGCATAATTAATCGAAACTTGAATAAAATTTTGAAACGATTGATCGCGAGTCGATATTTTAACGAAAATCAAATTTGACACGTTTTTTGACTCGATCATCGACAAGGTTGTCCGAACAGCCCCGGATGAAGAAACGGACTACACCGGCACGTCGACTTTAGCCGGGAGGGACACCCATTTTGATGTGCTTTCGTGCATGAGCGAATAGTGCTCAAATCACAAAATTCTAATATTAAACAGTTAAATAAAAAAAAAGAAAATTCCTAAATCCTAACTCCCTAACTCACGCACTCGCCTGATCCCTCTTTAACTGTTTGAGGCAGCTGCGGTATATCCAGCTTATGTTGATAAACAACTTATCCTGATAATCTGTTGATGACCAGCTGATCGGGATAAGCTGACTGACTGTTTGGTTTATGTATTTAGAGAACAACTGATTTTGGAAAAATAATCAATCTTTCCCTGTTCTGGATAAGCTGCAGCTGTTTGGTTTGTGCGTTTTGTAAACAGCTGATTTGCAGATTTTTTTAGTTAAATGAACAATCTGGCATGTAAACTTGGTATTGTTCTAAAAAAAATGCCAATATCTACCCTTTTGCTATTTCAGAACTAATTAACCTACTTCAGACTCACTTGACACATACAAACCGCCAATAATTTGATATTTACAAATTTACCAATCTTAATGCAATCATAAAGGAGAGATAAAAGTGAAGATTCAATAACATGAAAATACAAAATATTCTTAAAATTTAATGTTCAAATGTTAAGACAAGAAAATACCAAATATATATCACTTAAATATTTTGGAACACATCACATAAGCACAGTTACCTAAACAAAAGTGAAATACACCTTAACACACTAATATGTACTATAATGAGACCCAAAAATAAAAAAAGAAAAAATAACATGTTAAAACTACAAGGAAAAAAATTATAATCTTGAGTTTAAAATGAGAAGCATATTATGATGAATGCTGCCCGGTTTTGACACTCTAGAACCGTGAGCAAACTCGTCGGACTGGGATATCGTAGAAATGAAAGCACTCGAACCAGAGGCGGTGTTATGAAATTATGATACCGACGAACTCCGAGTTGCGGTGTCCAATTGGAATATCATAGAAACGGATGTACTGTCGTCTCACCTGAAGTTGACATGTGTGTTAAAGATGGATTGTTGCCAACTCTCATACAAATTTGTGCATTTTGGTATGTTAAAGATGGCATGTATGGTAGCTATGGTCAATTGACTGCAATACTATCACATATTCACAACAAGTTTTGCATGTTTTTTTAAATTTTTTGCAGATAAAATGATAAAGTAAAGATGGAATGCCGCCAACCCTTCTACAAACCAAAAATCTATGAATGTATATATGATTAGAATTCCTGAAATTGGTGATTTAACGAAGGCTCTCTAAAGATTACATTCATCCTCATCCATTATCTTCTTCAGGTTAATCCAGCAAAATATGAAAACATATTCACAAAGGAGGGATGTAGATAGCACAAACATGGACCAGAATCTGTAGTTTCTCTGTACAACAAAGAATATCATATGCAGAATATCATATGTATCATATTCATGTCTTGTCTATTTTCATTTTTCAAAAAAGAATACCTCCGCTCACTGGACAACCATGCAGCAAGGCATTTCTTTGTGAAGATAAAAAACAACAATGCAGCAAAGAAGCTGTTTCTAGTGAGGCCTACGAATCTTGGCAGATAAAAAACCGAGAAGTACCAAATCTGAACTAACCAAAAGTACTTACCATATCAAAAATAGAGAAGTTTCAAATCTTTCCAATTCTCCAACACATCAAAAACAACATACAACAAGTAACCGATTGTTCCATTTATTAAAACGCAAGTACAATATCTTTCCAGCTTCAACAAAAAACCGCAAAGACCAACTATTTCTGCCATTAAACCAAATAAAATTTAGGAGCAAATGTAAAAATAAGGTTTCTGGAAAAACCTTAAAGATCTAAGCCACAATTATCAAAACTAACTGCTTCTCGCTTAAAAATATATAAACAGTGTTGAGGTTTATGGATCTAACAGTAACCATGAAACCGCATACATGTATAACACCAGAAAGCCACAACCGTTACCACAAAAATCATTCTCGCAGATCAATGGAGGACGAGAGGGGAGAGGAGAAAAGAAGACGAGGGAAGAAGAAGAAGAGTGAGGAGAGGAGGGAGCACGAATTTTTTTTACCAGAATACACCTTCTCAGTAGCTAGGGCATGATTGATAGGGCGAAGAACCAGGGCAAGCGAGAGTAGTGAGGGCAGCGAAGGAAAATAGGATGCCCCAAACGCGATACACAGGTAAAGACCCGCGTTCACTGTTTACCCTAAACAGTGAAACACGGGATTTAAAATCGTGGGAGAGACGCAGGAACCAAACACCAAAGCGGCATTTTAAAAAACGCAGCCGCCCTTTTAAGTTGCCCCAAAAGGGGGCCTAATTCTTTTCTTTTGTCCTGAGCCCCCTCGCGAAAACCCTAAATCTTCAACTCGAGCCCCTCGCGCGAGCCTTGACTCTTCTACCGAACGCTCCTTTTCTTCCTCACGAGGGATCGACTCGAGGTCCCCTCCCCCGTGCCGTGCAAAAAGCCTTACCTCTGTCACCATGCTCTCTGCCTCCACCCGCTCCTTGCCGGTCTGCTTTCATCTGCTCGCCACCTCTCTTGTCCCTCTCGACATTTTTTCGTTGTCCCGCTCGGTACTTAGCTCACTGTCCAGGTAAGTGGAGGTGGGCTCTTCTCCTCTCCTCTGGCTATAAAAACCCCCTTTGAGGGAGGGTTGAGGTTGTTGAAATTTTGGGGAAGGATTTGGTGCCTTGGGGAGGTTTTGCCGGATTCGCCATTGGTTTGTTTTCTTTGGAGTTTTTTTTTTGGGTTCTCCATCAATAGGTAACCCTCCCTTCTTCCCCCTCCTACATTTCCTTCACAACTTGCTTATATCTTGCTACCTTTTCTTTTTATACATCTCTGATATATAAATTATACACATCAAAGTTAATGTTCTTTGTTCTGTTCTTCACCCCATTTTCAGAATTATTGTTTAATCGCCTACCACATTTATATATGGATCCTACATTCGTATTAATCTCTTGAATAAATGATTTAAAAGGGAACACACGTTTCAGTTTGTTTAGCACCATGAGATGGATGTGATATTGTGATGAGTAATCGGTGGATATAGGGAGACATTTTCTTAACTTCTGTTGGGAATAAAGAGATTGGGTTAGCTAACTTATTTGAGTTTTTCACTGTTCATATCTTTACGGATCAAATAAAATGCGGAGAATGTGGCTAAAGAATTTAAATCTGTACATCTTACATAAATTTCGTATAGTTATTTTGGGATTTCTTTTCCTTTCAAATGGAACTTATAGAATGGTGCTTATGCTGAAGTTGTTCAATTAAAACTTTCGTCTTTTATGGCTTTCCTCAAAACAAAAATGTCCTTACATGAGAAAATGTTTTTTTTTTTAACCTTATGGATTCATTTCAAATTTCTTTCTACAATTCCTTACATTTATTCGAGCATCCATATGAGTCCCTTATTGCAAATTTGTTTCATGTGTAAGTTGAATCACTGATCGTTTTGGAGAAGAATAGCCTTTCTTTTGGCTTGATGTTTGGAACTATTTGCCTTGCTTTTTGAAAATCTGAAAGTTTTGGGTGGCCTATTTGTAAAAATCTGACAACTTTTGGTGGTCTATTTGCAAAATCTAAAAATGTTAGGTGGCTCATTTGCAAAATCTGAAAACTTTGGGTGGTCTATTTTCAAGATCTGAAAATGTTTGGTGGCTCATTTGCAAAATATGAAAACTTTGTGTGGTCTAGTTGCAAAATCTGAAACGTTGGGTGACTTATTTGCAAAATCTGAAAACATAGAATATTTTCGCATAGGCTTGAGCCAGGCTTTGATTTTGCTTGCTTTCCTTATGCTGGCGAGACTCCTAAGTCTTTAGTAGGTCATTTTAGTTTGAGCAAGAGTTGAGCTGCGGCTAGCTGGATTATGGCTTTACATATGAAGGCTGCAACTTTTTTTATTTTATTTCTTTGAATCATTTTGGAAGCTATGACATTTCACAATATTCTTATCTGCAGTGCAATAGTTTTCATTGTTTCAGGTTAAGAGAATAACATTGTCAGTACTTGAACTGATTAACTTATAGGTTTGTTTGCGTTATTTTTTACTTCGAGGCACTAGAAATTGAGGAAACTGCATGACAAGTAGGTGACATCGTGTTTTGCTTTGTTGATTTCTTTTTTCGAAGTGGGTCGGCCTCCTCTGTTGATTTGTTTTTGTTACAATGGTTAAGTCAAAAATGGAATTTTTTTATTTAATTATTTGGAAAACACTAAAAAAATATTTGAGGATTAGTTGGAAAACACTTCATAGAGGATAAAACACCTTAAATCACTTCAAGCACAGGTTAAAGTGTAGGCTTCCTAAATTTAATGAGCACACCCTAGGTGAGAGTTCCTCGACCTAATTTTCAAATGCATGATGAAACTAGTCATTTGACCTCAATTAATAGGTTAGTTAAAATGATAGACATAAGGATACACGAAGATGTGGTTTATAACTTCCTTTTAATTAAATCAAGTAGTGAAATTCCCGTCATGACTTAACCTACAGTGAAACCCAATGCTCCGGAATTTGAGCTTGAGCCTTACAATTAAATCCTCCTGGTAATTGGGAACATTCTTAATATCACCTATAGTCACATACTCTTGGTCCTTTATACGTGACATAGTGTTTTGTTTTACTTGTTCGTGTTTTTTTTATTATGATTTTCTTATATCGGATTTTCTAGCAATTTATTTAAGTTTCTTGTAATTTGCTGTTTTTCTTATTACAATATTTACTTTAATGCACTTGCTAATCTCATTGGGTAGAGAACAGTAGGACATATGATAGGAGGTACACCGAGCTCTTAAACCCCAACAATAATTACACTTGCAAATACAAAACATAAACTAAACTTGGAGTCGCTACCATTTGGAGCTTGGAGCAAGTCTTCGTGGGCAGCACGACAGAGAAATAGCAGGTGGAGGATGGCGATCTACAACAACATATCTTTTCCTTTAAATTAAATTACAAATCATGGGACTTCGAGGTAGTCTGTCTAGCGCGACATAAATTCTCACTTTATCATTTAAGGCTTTTCATAGCAATGTTGTGTAATTTATGCCCTAACTCGCTTTAGGTTCCGAGGTCGTCGTCTGATACGATGTAGACCCTCATCATATCTTTCAGGCTATTTGTATGACCGTGTCACACAAATATAAATCCTAAATAATAAAATTGGCAGGATGAAACATCAAATAACATCTTCTCAAAATTAAAGTCAAATAATAGGATAATTTGGGAAGTCACCGAGGTTTCTCTCAGGATCCGTGACATCCCCAACTTTTCTTTCCTTTGATTCCAGAAATAAATGTTTCCATTTGGTCCATTTCTATGTCCAACCTTAAAAACCCTAAACTTTGAATTTATAAAGATAGATACCTCTGATCATCATCGAAAGTTCTCTTAATTGACTTCAGTCATTTGAGAGGTAATTAATTATAGGGGTTTGTCTCTATAGAGAGCTTTAAGAACCCAGGTAATATAAACCCTATCTAATTCATAATATTAGGTAGGGTAACTTGTCGGTCAACATAAATGTTCGCAGACTAAAACGGATGTCATAAATTCTTTAGTTTATTTGATCGAGCCTCACAGATAAATAATATGTCTATTTCTCGGGATAGATATGCCACTTGTAGTGTTGTGCTCGTTTATTTAAACTATTGTCTATTTGAGATCGGTTTGGTCTCGTATTTTCAAAATTAAACAATTACATTTCAAAACTATATTTATATTATATTAAATCGAATATCTCTTTCCCAATTTGATGGCCGACACTATGTGATGATGCATTTTCTTGATATTAAACTTTCTTTAAGCAAGGACAAGCTGTGTAAATCTCAAAGCATGTAGTAAAGTTTGATAGAAGATAGAAGCTCAAATGATCCACAGAATTAAGCACAATGGCAAATCACAGCACGAACAATGCTCGATGAGCGAGAGTTTGTATGGGAAGGTAACAAGGATGTGCCTCAACTCAACGTTGCACTGCTTCCGAGGTCTTTGGAAGCTGCATTTTGACCGATTTCGACTAACTGTTGAAGGGGCAATATTCCTGCCCAAGCCACTGCTTTTTTCAGTGCAGCTTCACCACACGTCGTGTATCATGATGCAAGCTAAAGCCACACAAAACACTCGCCAAATAAGGAAAATATTGGCAGATGATAAATGTTGCGTAGATCATATAAAACCAAGTGCGAAGTTGTATGTGCCATAAAAACATAAAATGAAGAGTTCCATGGAGATAACTGGTCAACTTCTAAAGACCTGAGTTCCCATGCCCACCCTAAGCAATGGACCAATAACGTATGATTGAATAGAACTAGTATCTATAATTTGTAAGAGGAAATGGGGGAGCTTGATCTTTTGATGACTTGCAGTCTAGTCTAGGTTTAGGCAATCTAATCTGAGAGGATGTTACCAAGGTGAATACGATTTGAATGTACAAGTTAAACAACTTTTGAAAACAGACAAGTCTGAAACTAAGAACTAACACCAAAGGTGACCCATTGTTCAATATTTTCATATAAACGTAAAATGACAATCCAATATTATAATTTTCTTTTTTTTTGAATGCTGCTTATAAAAATATTTATAGGCAATACACACAAAGAAAAAAACTGTTGTTAATTCAATCAGCATTATATATCTACTCAATGAAGATTAAAATAGAAGATGGATGTTATGATTCATTCACTTGCTTCTATCTTTCAGATAACGAAAAGTTTTATTTATCTAAAAATGTAGCTAGCAGATGCCAAGGATGTCATTGAAGAAATTCGTAACATTGAGGGCATTCACTTTCCAGTGCTGACTCCTAATCTCCAAGTAAGTTGTCCTTATTGTGATTCAGTTTATTGTTCTATGTATCATTCGTGGAGAAGAATTCATCACAGATGATGCTCCGCCAGGGTTTCAAGGCAGCTATTGCAGCAGGTGCGAAAGAAGTTGCGATATTTGCATCAGCTTCAGAAGCTTTTTCTTTGTCCAATATCAATTGTAGCATTAAGGATAGCCTTGCCCGTTATCAGGATGTTACTCATGCTGCAAAGGCACTTGGAGTGCCAGTTCGTGGGTATGCCAGAACTCACCAATTACTTCAACAAAGCTTCAATAGTTGATGATTCTAGCTTGTTAATCTAGAAATTTCTTCTTCTATCTTCTCAAGGCACGCTAAGTGGAGCAATAATACTAAAAAAAAGAAAAAAAATTAACTACCTAAAACTAAACAACACTTCAACCTACCAATTCATTACAATACACTGTTAACTTGGAAGTCTTCACTCAACTAAACAACTCTTTGTGGTCGTGGAAGTCACCATGCAAAATATGTAGGCCACTTAATCTGATGAAACCATCATCATCACTTGTTTTATTCCAAGTCTTTGAGGTTGACTCCTTGAATTATTTATCAACACTCATTCTTATCGAGTGTTGCATGTGATGTGACCTCTTGTTTTGACATGTCATCTCATACAATTTATTAGCCACGTTATGTGTTCTATCCATTTTCTTCATATTCATGTTGCATTACCTTCCATCTTACATTTTTCAATCATTTTATGCTCCCTGAGTTCTTGTTTGAATCAACTTAGCTATACAATTTCATATTCTGGAGATTTTGCTAGAAGGCTCTTAAAATATTCAACTTACACTATACCTCTTAGTTTCACCACTTATCTCAAGTGGCCTTCAATCTGCTAATACTGTGCTGTTTGTATCGAACTGTGACAGATATGTTTCCTGTGTTGTGGGTTGTCCCGTAGAAGGAGCAGTTTGTCCAACGAAGGTGGCATATGTAGCAAAAGAACTTTATGAAATGGGTTGTTTTGAGATATCTCTTGGTGATACAATCGGAGTTGGTAATCCAGGTAAATTTAAGGCAATTTTTTTTATGTTTAAGTGAACATCACAGTCATTATATGTTGGGTGAATATATTCTTTTAGAATAAGATGGAAAGCTACAAAAAGCAATTGCGGAATTTAATAAACATTCATTTGAGAGTACCTTTGTGGTCACTTTGCAGTATATAATACAACTTGTGTTTATTCTTGTCATCATCAAATCATTGAATCGTTAACTTTGCGCCAACTATTTAGTGTGGCTTCAATATATGATAAGATGCATGATGTAGCTTTGGTAAATCATTTTGTCTGTGTTCAGATAACATGTTTCCTTGTTTCAAAAAGGAAAAATACCCTAAACCCAAAATAAATAAAAAAAGAAAAGGAAGAAAAAAAATAAAAATATCATGTTTCTTAGTGATCAAGTTATATTCTGCATGTGCAATGCTCTTAACATGTTATAGGAAAATATGTGCTAACAATTTAAAATATTTGCATAAGACAGACATGTATGGTACAATATGATGAACTTTTGATGTTTAACTCTTTTTTGTTACCAGAAGCTGGTTTTCCTAAAGGACATACTGTTTTTTTTTTCTCATTTTTTAAACATTTTATGCATTTGAATGGTAGTTGAGCATGCTACAGTCATGATTTTTTTTAATTATAATTTACATATATCTTTTCAATTGGACTTTGTAAGTGACGAGCTAGAATTAACTATTATTTGTACATGTAAGAAGACATTATACTCTTTAAGCGAACTGGTGTTCAGGTACAAAAGATTCTTGTGAGCCCAAAACTTGAAGCAGTAAATCTTCTCAAGACAAAGTAGTAAAGCACTTAGTATATTACAATAAGAATATTAGAGCTGTGACTTTGTGTGAAGTATGTCTTCTTTCTTTTAAGATTAAATCAAAACAAAGCAATTTTTTAATTGAAGAAAAATAATTGTTGGCAACGGAATATTGTTGTATATCATTGCGGAATACAGGTGTATATATATAGACAATCAGAAAGAACAAAGAAGGAAGATGATAACTCTTCCCTTTAAACTAGAGCATATACCATTACGTTCCAACGTATTGCAAATGTTTCACGACAAAGAAATTCCAGAGCCTTGATAAATAGATCAAATAATAACTTTTCACTAAATATGTGTGTATGTGTGTATTTGTTTTTTTTTTTTTAGGCTGCATCATTGATAAAGTCACAATAACTTCCATTTTTTGAATTTTTAATGGCGTTCTTATTGCTTCGTATATAGCTGCTTGATTATTACAACTAGGATTCATATTATCATGTAATTGAGAAGCCAAATTGTCTATCAGAGATCCACATCATTTCACATGCATAATGAGCTATAATCTTATCTTCAAGTAGATATAAAAATAACATTATATTTCTTCTCCAGATCACAAGATTTTCAACCATTAAGACATGGTAACCTAAAGTTGGCTTTCAAATCTTAAGATATTGCGTGCCAAAATCAAGAAAAAATTCAATTCTTAAAGGATTTTATTTTTGATAAACTATTTATTTTCCGGGGTTTCTTGATAGACCTTAAAATTATTTGATAGCATCTAAATGTTTCTTTTTTGGGTTTTTAGACCAACCATACCAACAACAGAGGATATTTTGAGTGACAGTAAAGTAGTTAGTTTTTTCAAACAAACAAGCTTCACCATTCTCAAATGATTTCAGAGCATCAATAGGAAAATCAAAAGCCTTACATCCAAGAGATCAACTTCTTCATGAAAGTTTGTGGCATGCTTTCTTTGTGTGTGTGTGTGTGTGTGTTTGAGAGAGAGTAATTATTGGCATTCATTTCGAGCAAAAAGAGTCTTTAGTAATCAATTTTATGGTCCTCGGTATATTACCATCAAACTAGACTTTAATAGTGATTACCTATAAAAAAAAGGGTTTAATCTAAGGGAAATGTGTAACCAAGCCTCAAATATAGTAATCAAGAATTACACGCTTTCAATTAAGGTCAATTTGATCCTCCTGGTATGTACTTAAAATAGAAACCACAAAAAAGAGCAGACAAACCGACAAAAAGAATTGAATAGATAATCAAATAACAAAAAAATTGCAGTGAATGGTTAGTGCTTTGGCATTTACTTTTATGAAGATCAATATAAAAAGTCTATCCGAGTGCTCAGTGATAGTCTAATGCTTAGCCATAGTAAATGAGATGGAGGAAGGTTATTTAGAAGGAGACTAACATTCCTTGTCATTTTAAACGCAATGGTGTTAGAGGTCTAGATGGAGGGTTGTTGGTAAATGGAGTGTGAGATAAGGGAAGGCCTCATATAAGGTAGCATTTATTACTAAGGAAGTAAGAATGGCATTCCACTAAAATTGGTGAGAATCGAGTATTTAAAACATTGAAGTTTATGTAGCATTGAGAAGATGATCATTTATATTCAACCACCTTATTTTATTAAGATGTATATGATTATGATAATTGATGTCTAACATCACTCTCAGTGTAAAAAAGAATGAAAGAAGATTACATAAATTCAAAAATATTTTGTGTGAAATGCCATTATTTGAATGGAAAATTAGTATTCTAATTTTTCTCCTTAAATTCGTTTGAATGTTGATACGGCTTTAGACCTACACACTTCAACAAGTATAGCCAAGTAACTCATGTTTGTTTATAATGAAGGAGATAAATAACAAAAATTTATATAGATAGATACTAAGTTTGGTCCTCAGATGTCTGAGTAAACTAAGTCAAATGGTGTACTATTACATTAAAAGTAAAAAAACGGAAAGAAAACACTTGATGTTTACCAAATTAACACTTTAAATTCAAAATTTAAAATCGAGGATAGTACATTCATTACAACAAAAATAGTAAATAGCAGCATAAAAATCCTATCATAATAATGCCAAATTCGACGCTAAACCCTATTACTTACAAATTTAGTAATTTTGATGCACAAATGGATGTTGCAAAGCTATTGGCATAAAAACAATTCTGCTGCTACAATTTATGGCGGTTTTGCGACAAAAGTGATCGTACATAATATTTAATGGCGCATATTGTGTCTGAGCGATCTGATGCAAATTTACGTCAGCTATGTGTCAAAATATTACGTCAGAGAAATGTTTGCGACAAAATTCAACGATAGCTTATTAATGTCTAAATTAGTGTCGGATGTTTCAAACATTTGGTTGAGTTTGAAAATTGGATGCAAAGGGTTGCACATATATACAAATATGCAAACACACACACACTCACACATCTATATATATATATAGACACACACACTGACACATCTATAAACTCGTATATACAAATACACACACACACAAATGTTCATCTATGCACACACATACATGTAAATGTAAAGGGGTGCAAATGTATACCACCCAATTCTTTTGTAATTAGTTATCTAAAACCTAAATTTTAATTTGACAAAGTTTAAAAAAAATTTAAAAGGTTACATATATGCCACCCAATTTCTATAGATTTTCATCTAAATGATAGAAATCAAGCATTCCTAACATATCACTAAAAGCATTGACATAGCCCTAAACCTAAATGACAAAAATCAGACATAAAAACAAAAGTATTCGAGCAAACGCAGAGGAGAATGGAAAAGCAATAGATTACTTCATAAGGCAAGGAATTGTCGGAGTCACCATGAGATCACTGATGCTAAAGAACACCGCGGGGTCAGAAGATCGCTAGAGAAGAAGAGAAACCCTAATTTTCATCAAGCCAAAGGAATAATAAAGAGAAAGGAGAGAAAGTACGAATGAGAGGCTAGCGGGCATGACATTATGTTTAAAGAGTCTTGCTTCCAATTAGCGTCGGAAATTTCTGAAGCAAAAAATTTGCGGCCGAAATACCTAATGATAATCTGACGCTATTAGGTGAAAAGCATTGTGTCACACATTTCAGATGCTTTTTTCGATGCAAAATACTTGCGTCAGAACATTCCGACACAACTTTTCAGATGCTAATTCATACACTATTTGCCTATATTCTTGGAGTAATTAGTGAAGCTTTGAAGATGAGAAGAGAAGAAACTCAAATGTTAATGTCATTGATAAGAGGAAATTAATGATAAGGTAGTGAAAAGATTAGTTAAACAAAACTTAGTGACAACATCAAAACCTCTACAAGTATCGTTATTTTTACTTACTTCTTGAATAATACAAGAATGATAAAAGGTTATCAAATAATTCTGAGACTTGCTTATACTATATTGGCAAAAAATTGATATGAAATTATGGGATATATAAAATATTATATAATATTAAGAAAGAGGAGATATAAATGGTTCTTTTTCTTTTTTTTTGAAACAGAAGAGAACTATCAACAAGAATAAAAGGTAAAAGAGGGATCGCAGTAATGGATGAAAATCACCATTCGTTGCTTGTTATATATATATGGGAAGAAGCATAAAGACATACTAGAATGAGTAACTACAACCCAACTCAAGGAACAAACAATATAACAAACAAAAATGTGCATCACAGAATGATGTAGAGGATGGTCTTAATTCTCTTAAGAAATTATCACAGAGCCTAAAGAAGTATTAGATTGATAATAATAGGTCCAAAAACACATTGAGTGACAGGAGAATAGCCAAATTTCTCCCAATAAAGATTTGATGATTGATTTGTCCATTGACAATGTTAAATGGTGGGAAGCACTTGTGATCATCTCCATGACCACCATTGTGATCTCATTCACAAGAACCGCAAACCCTTTTATTAGAAATTAAAGCAGCTTGATGAAAATTAAAAAAGGAGAAACAAGTAACTCAATGAGCTAAGGAACTTTGGAGACTGTAATAGTGATGTTTGGGACGGTATAGTCTTTTATCAGTTTAGTATAAGCAGATTGTTGGAATGGGTGCAGGTCAGAGAGGAACTTAGCGATGAGAAATTTGTTATTTTGTTCATGCCAAGAGAGAAAAGGGTAAGATAAAGATGCTAATTTTATTTTCTTTTCAAGATCTTGTATTACTCAAGGATCTCCTGAATATATTTGCCTGCCTATTGTATGAAAAATAGCTTAAATTATCAAGTATATATCTGAGAGATGCTATCTTGAAAGTAAGTGGAGTGCAATGTAATCAAAGAACTAAGTAGAAATAGAAGAAACTTTCATTCCTTTTTGTCAATTTTATAAAACAGGATAATAGATGTGATATTTGGTTCATGTTTATTTACTATTCATATTGAACAATGTAATCAAATATGTCATTTGTATATTTGCCAGTGCCCCTCCATTTAAGAGGCGGAGGTTCATAATGTTTGAGTTTCTCCTACAATATCACAAGAAAACAAAAAGCATGGTATTATTAGCAGATAATTGCAATCATTCATTTTGATTGAAATACCAATAGTGGATGAGAAATTTGTCTCCAAGAGAGTAGTGAAGGACATATAGGCGGATGGTAGCAAAAGTAAAGATAACATAAGGAAATATTTACTTATAGATCCCGGGGCTTGGATTATATGCAGGATTAAGATAAAATAGTGAGTGCAGCGTGTGAAGAATTTTGCAATGTGCTCGGAGATTGAGGCCTCAAAAGCTAGTGTGTGTGACATTTAGGCAATTGCAGATTGCATGGGGGTCTAAGATTACTAGAGTGAGTGTATAGTGGCGACAACAGGAGCAAAGGGTTTAGGAACAAGGTTTGCAGGGGGGAGGGGACTGCTACATGTGTGGCAAGGGGTGTTTGGTATCCTATTTTAGGCAGGATATTAGTTAATTGTTGCTTCAATTCTACCAAACAAAGTTTTTGAGTACTTAAGATTTTCTTTTTTTTTTATTACATCTCATTCACTTTCTTACTAATTAATTTTGACTTTGTATTTAATTTAATCGATGTAATAATTTTTCTAACAAATCTAAAATTTTGATGCAAATATTCAATCATTAAATTTTGTTAAATAATTTAATTCTTTCAGTTAAATAGCCAAGTGTTCTCTTTAGATACTAAATTAGTTTTAATAGAGACTAATAGGAACTTCAACTTTTTAGTGACATTTTGTTTATATTTGTTGTGCATTATGATAGTTGAATGTTAGTAAATGAAAGTTTCTTGGGTTCGAGGCCTTGCAATTAATAATCTCCTACTCATGTATTATGAAACTTGATTCTTCTTTTACCCTCTGATTTCTTGTACTTAAAAAAATTTAGCATATTGAACCATGGAAACTCCAACTAATTCAATCATTAATTTTAAGTTGAAATTCTAGTAAAAAAGAGGTAAGTTTTCATGAGGGAAAAAGATCCAAAAAAAAAGTAATATTGGATGTATTACAAAGAATATTTGCAATATAGATGATGATATATTTTCTAAAATTAAGATTAAATGATTAAAATGAAGAAATGCCTTTGAATTTTTGTGCAATTAACGAGTACATCAAGATTTAAAGGTTAGTCTTATAATACTATGGT
Organism: Phalaenopsis aphrodite; assembly: GCA_003013225.1. Classification (NCBI taxonomy): domain Eukaryota; kingdom Viridiplantae; phylum Streptophyta; class Magnoliopsida; order Asparagales; family Orchidaceae; genus Phalaenopsis; species Phalaenopsis aphrodite. Next base: position 403,211 of record NEWO01000333.1, on the reverse strand, counting down.
TAGGTAGATTAGTGATTAGACATAAAAAGGTTATTTACATGTAAGTTCACTATGACAACAATAACAACAAAGCCTTAATCCCACGACTTGGGGTCGGCTACATGAATCCTTTTCTCCTTTGTGTCCTATTTAATGCATATTTTCATTTAGTTCTAATAAATTAAGATCATTTTTTATACAATAAGCCCAAGTTTTCCTAGGTCTACCTCTACCTTTTTTAACATAAGTTGAATCTAAAACATCTACTCTCTTAATCGGATCATCAGATGGTTGATGTTTAATGTGACAAAACCATCTAAGACGACTGTCTCTAATTTTTTCCGTCACAGGAGCTACAACAACCCTACCAAAGATATATTCATTTCACATTTTTTCTCTAAGTGTAAAGCCACTCATCCACCTTATTATTCTTATCGACAACACTTAACTTAGTATATTATACTTCTCTTTTAACGACCAACAATCAGCACCATAGAGCATTGAAGATCTCACCACTATCTTATAAAATTTTCGTTTCAGTCTAAGCGGTACTTTTCTATCACACAGAAGGCTCGAAGCATTCCACTTCAACCAACCAACTTGAATTCTACTATTAACATCCCCATCTATATCACCATCGCTTTAAACAACCGACCCAAGATATCTAAATCATTCACACCTTTTAATAATTTGATCACCCAAAGTTACACTTCTGTCACTAGAGCTACTACTACTAAAATTAGACTCCATGTATTTAGTTTTAGTTCTACTTAAATGAAGGCCTTTAGACTCCAATGTAGACCTCCATAAATTAAGTTTTTTCTTGAGCTTTTTCTCTCATCTTATCCACGAGAAGGATATCATCAGCAAAAAGCATACACCAAGGTACATCCTTCTGTAAATATCCAGTAAGACCATCCATAACTAAAGCAAAAAGATATGGGCTTAAAGCCGATCTCTGATGTAATCCAACAGAAATATGAAAATATTTTTTCAATCCTCCTTCAGTTCGAACACAAGTGACAGCTCTGGTATACATATCTTTAATGACATGAATATAAGTCATTTCGACACTTTTCTTCTCAAGAACTCTCCAATGGATATCTCTTAGAACTATATCGTAAGCTTTTTCTAAATCAGTAAACATCAAATGTAGATCCTCCTATTATCTCTGAACTTCTCCATCAATCCACTCAATAAATGTATAGCTTCCATCGTAGACCTGCCTGACATAAATCCAAATTGATCATGAGAAATCTTTGTAATATGTCTTAACTTATGCTCAATTACCCTCTCCCATAATTTTAAAGTATGACACATCAACTTAATTCCTCTATAATTTGCAGACTCTTGTGCATCCCCTTTATTCTAAAAAATTGGGAGCAAAATACTCTTCGTCCACTCCTCAGGCATCTTTTTAGTTTTTAAAATAATATTAAAGAGATTAGTAAGCCAAGAAACTCCCAAATCTGCTAAATATTTCCCCACTTCAATTGGGATATTTTTAGGTCCAACAAATTTCTACCCTTTTTTTAAAGCCTCCTCAACTTCTTCTGTACTAATGCGACTGTAAAAAATGAAATATTTTATTATTATTAACAATATTAAGATCATTAAATCGTATTTTCAGAAACTTCATTAAAAATTTATTAAAATAACTCACACACCTGTGTTGAATATCATTTTCTAAGAAAAATACATTTTTATTTTCATCTTTAATACACTTTACTTGAGTTAAATGTTTACTTTTATAAATATATTTTCACCCTTCTTAATATCTAATATTGTATAAAGATCACTAAAAACAAATTTTTTAGCGTCACGGATTGTTCTTTTAGACTCCCTACGGGCCGTTTGATATTTTTCCTAGTTTTCTAAGCTTTTACATTTAAATTAATTTTTACAACATACCTTCTTATGTTTTATCTTTTATTGCACATTATTATTCAACTACTAACTATTTTTATAGAAACATTACTTTTGATTCTCCAAGTACATCTTTTTTGCTACTTGTTTAATAGTATTTGTTATAATATCCCACATAACATTTGTTTCTTCATGAACATCTCAAATTTTGAAATCTTGAGTTTTACTCATAAAAATAATTTTATTTATTTTTAGGTTTCCTCATTTAATTCTACGATGATGAGTCATAGTTTCTTATTTTACAACTCTTTATCTTAAAATCTAGAACTAATAATCGATTTTGGGTACTTAAATTGTCACTTGGAATGACCTTACAATCTTTACAATCTTAACAATCTCTTCTTCTCATAAGAAAATAATCAATTTGTGTTTTTTCATATCCATTCTTATAATTAATAAGATGTTCATCTCTTTTCTTGAATAAAGTATTAGTAATAACAAAATCATACACTAAAACAAAATCCAAAATAACTCTGTCATCTTCATTAGTCACTCCCAAACTGTAGCTACCATGAATATTTCTGAAATCTTCGACCATTCTAGCAACATGTCCATTCAAATCTCCTCCAATAAAAATTCTTTCTTCATGTGGTATCATTTGTATTATGTCTTCTAAGTCATTCCAAAATTTATATTTAATCCCTATATCTAAACCTACTTGAGGAGTATAAGCACTTAAAATATTAAAAATTTTAGTATCAATAATAATCCTAAGGGTTATATTCTATCTCCAACTCTATTAGTTTTTACAACATTATCTTTCAAACTCTTATCTATAATTACACTGACACCATTTCTTGTGTGACTCTTACCAAAATACCAAAAGTTTAAAACCTAAGTTATTAATCTCCTTAACCTTTTCCCCAACTCATTTGGTTTGTTGAATGCATAAGATATTAATCTTTCTATGAATCATAATATTAACTAATTTCATTAATTTACTATTGCGAGTACATATATTCTAAGATCCTATCTTAATATAGTTTCCTTAGTTTCATGTATTAGCTTTTTTACTCTCATCCGTCCGTAATATGGAAACCATTGCTTTTTTGACACTACACTAGGGCGTCGGTGTAGCGGCCCATGCACACTTTTCATTGTATTCAGGTTATACAATGCGTCACTTCCAGGGGACGCTCTAACACTTACACAATGATAAAAAAGACTCATGTCATAATTATTTGTACAAGTTATACGCTGACAATCGACTACTTAGTGCAACTTTTAACTTTTCACATTCGGCATGTGACCGACAATGACATTGTTAAAGGAATATTAAAATAAAAATAAAGTAGCTTAGAGAAATGAAGGAAGTAGCTTCTAAGTGACGCCCTAGCACTTACATCCAGGCTTTGTAAGTTCACTATGACAAAAATAAAAATACTAAAATTAATGCGTGAAAAAAATTTTTAAGTATAAAATAAAAAATGAGCAGATTAGAGAAATGGGGCGAGCAGCATATATTAAATATATAGTACAACAACAACAACAAGCCTTTATCCCACTAATTGGGATTGGCTATATGAATCCTTTTTCTTCATTGTGTCCTATTGAGTGTCATATTTTCTTGCGAATCAGAAATCTTGGTAATACGCCTTAACCTATGCTCAATTACCCTCTCCCATAATTTTAAAGTATGACACATCAACTTAATTCCTCTATAATTTGCACAGTCTTGTGCATCATCTTTATTCTTAAAAAATGGGGACCAAAAGACTCTTCCTCCACTCCTCAGACATTTTTTTAGTTTTTAAAATATCATTAAACAGTTTAGTAAACCAAGAAACTTCCAAATCTCCTAAATATTTTCACACTTCAATTGGGATATCATCAGGTCCTACCGATTTTACACCTTGGCTTTCTTTAAAGCCTCAACTATTTTTTTTTTACTAATTTGGTGGTAGAAATAAAACTTTTAACTACTATTAGTGATATTAAGATCACTAAGGACAAACATATTTTACATAAACTTTGTTGAGAAGTTTATCAAAATAGCTCACCTACCTATGTTTAATATCTTTCTCTAAAAAAAATATTTTTTGATTTTCATCTTGAATGTACTTTACATAGATTAAATTTTTAGTTTTCTTATCTCTTATTTTGATTAGTTTAAATATATATTTTTCACCCTTTTTAGCATCTAATCTATTATAAATATCACTAAAAATTGAATTTTTAGGTAAAAATTGTTCTCTTAGACTCCCTATGCGGGCTATCTTATATCTTCTCAATTTTTTATGTTTTTTTTCTTCTTAAATTTTATCTATACTTGCATATTATTATTCCATCACCACCTATTTTTATTTATAAAAAAATTTTCCTTTTGAATATTCAAGTAGATCTTTTGTCAATTGTTTAATAGTGTGTGTTACTTTATCTCATATAGATTAGTTCTTCATGAACATCCTAAATATTAAAATCTTGATGTTTATTCATAAAAATAATTTTATTTATGTCTTTTAGGTGCCTCCGTCTAACTCTCTGACAACGATTCTTTGTATTTTTTATATTACAATTCTTCATATTAAAATTCAAAACTAATAATTGATGTTTACTGCTTGGAATGAGCCGACAATCTTTACACTAGATGATCTCTTTTTCTCGTAAGAAAATAACCAATTTGTGTTTTATTTCATTGGTCCATGGCTTATTGAGGGTGGTTGATACTCCAACTCTACCAAGATACTCAACCATTGCTTTTGCCCCTAAATTCTCCCAAATTACCTAGATATTCTTGGGACCCCACATTTGGCCAAAATTTGTAAATTCACCCAAAATAACCAAGTAAGTTCAAAAATCATTTCAAACACCTTGAAAACACCCAAACTACCCAAAATCACCAAAATTGGCCAAATGACCAAAATGCCCTCTCCTTAGCCCAAGATTTCAAAAATTCCAAAAAATCCCAAAAAATCCCAAAACACCTTGAATCCATTCTTATAAGTAATAACATGTTAATCTCTTTTCTTAAAAATATTTTAGCAATGACCAAATAATACACTAAAGCAAAATCTAAAAGTTTTACCATTTTCATTAATCACTCCAAAACCATAGCCACTATGAATATGTTTAAAATCTTCTACCAATTTTCCAACATGTCCATTTAAATCTCCTTCAATGAAAATTTTTTCTTCAAGAGATATCATTTGTATTAATTCTTTTAGGCCATTTCAGATTTTTTTTTAGAATCTCTATATCTAAACCTTCTTGAGGAGTATAAACAGTTATAACATTAAAAATCTTAGTATCAACAACGATCTTTAGGGTTATAATTCTATCTCCAATTTTATTAATTTTTACATTATTATTTTCAAACTCTTATCTATATTACACCTACACCATTTCTAGTGCGACTCCTACCTGAATACTAAAGTTTAAAACTTAAACTATCAATCTTATTAGCCTCAACTCATTTAGCTTCTTGAATGCATAAGATATTAATCTTCCTATGGCCCATAATCTTAACTAATTTCATTAATTTACTTCTAAAAATATCTATATTTCAAGATCTTATCTTAATATTAATTTGATTGACTAACTTATTTACACCATCCTTCGAGAATGTGAGAACTTTTACTTATTTAATACTATACCTGGGTGTCGGTATAGCAACCCTTGCATAGTTTTTACTGTATTCAAGTTCATATAGTGCGCCACTTTTGGGGGACGCCCTAACATTTACATAAAGATTAAAATGATTCATGTCATGATTTTTTGATAACTTTTACGTTGGTTGTCGACCACCTACCTAACACAACCCTCCAACTTTCGCATCCGGGACTTGGGACCTGACAATGACAGTGTTATATTAAATATTATGTAATACAAGATAAAGTTAGGCGATGAGGCAACTACGATACAGTGCATATAATTTGCTGAACCTTATTTTATTGTTGAAGAAATGGGAAGAAAAAGTGATAGAACAAAATTTATATGGATAAAAGTTGTTTAAATTAATTTACGAAGAATAGTCTCAACTTAAACAAATAAAAAATATGATTTTAGAAAACTAAGACCAAATATTTAGTTTGCTGATGATAGCTAAAAATCAAGATCTCTTCTTTCATGTCATTTTATTCACGGATTGATATCTTGATGAAATTTTTTAGTTCACCCAGTATTTCAACATCTTCCTTGCCTTTCATTTTTATTCATCAAACTGGCCTTAGTGGTCTTTTTAATGCTGAATTACAGGTTCCGTTATCCCAATGCTGAATGCGGTCATGTCTGTTGTTCCTGTGGAGAAGCTTGCGGTCCATTTCCATGATACCTACGGCCAGTCCCTTTCCAACATTCTAGTCTCCCTGCAGGTGAACAAATAACACCTTGAACATCCAAGTTGTACAAGTATTCGTTAATAACCCGTTCACGGCAAGTTTGGCATTCTCCCTGCTACCTTGCCATTCTGGATTCAGAAAAGCTTTTATATTAACTTTTACCTGGGATCAGTTTGATTTTTTATTTTTGCTTTAATCTTTTTTCTATTATTTTTTGGAACACATTTGTTTTTGTGTATTTTTTATATGTTTTTATTTTTTATTTTAGAAATAAATCAACAAATTTTAAAAGGAACTCCATAATTTTTACGTATTTTGAGTTTAATAAAAAAAACCATCTTTTTTTGAAACATGCCAATCATATTTTATATTAAAAAAAGAAGCAAAAGAAAATAACAAGTGAAGACGTACATACAAAGCTCTCCATTCCTATTTATTTACATTCTAACATCTGAACTTCAATTTTCATTCATACGACCTTACCTATGCACTAAAAGATATATTTCACTTTTAAAAGTTGAATTTGTGGTATTTTTAATGTGATATACAAGCATTGGGCAGTATAAATGTAGAAGTAACTCTGTTAGATATGTAAATATGTAGAAATTGGATGATATGTACGTCAACGCCCCATAAAATTAAAATAATATAAATAATTAATAAATTAAAAATAAAAATAATCTTCAATGGCCTCTTAGTGAACTCTGATATCTTAAGACTGATTCTTACCATGCCATTTTGACAGATGGGGATCTCCATCATAGACGCATCGGTTGCCGGCTTGGGAGGATGCCCATATGCGAAGGGAGCTTCAGGAAATGTTGCCACAGAGGATGTTGTCTACATGCTCGACGGTCTCGGGATAGAAACTGATGTTGATCTCAGCAAGCTCATGGCTGCTGGAGACTTCATCTGTAACCATCTGGGCCGCGAGTCTGGCTCCAAAACTGCTGTTGCTTTGAGCAAAATCAGCGCAAATGCAACTAATATGTAATTTTCTATTTTCTTATTGATCAATACTGCAGAAATTATCCCCATTTCATTCTGCGGTAGTGACCTCATTTTTATTATCATGTTTTGTTTGGTGAAGCAATGTATCTATCTGTTACATTAATAAAGCGGGAAAGGCTCATCACTTTGGTTAAGAATATAGGTTTTTGCTTATTGTTTTTTTTTTTTCTATACTCAGAAGAATTCTTCATTTTGTTTGCAATTATTGTGCTATCTGCTAGAGCACATTATATAGATATTTTTCTCTTTATTTTGCTAATTAAATTACGGGTTATGGGTGATCTTTGACTATAGTTTTTGCCCGAATTAGAGCAGATGAGGACGTGTCTTGATGGATTTTTATGATCGTGATAAAAAATAACATTATAGGAATTGCCAGTGAAAATGCATATGCCCAAATTATTTTTAAAATATGCATGAAATTTTCCAGCCAAATTAGAATTTAAAATTACATAGAATTTTTATAAATTTTATTCAATTTATAATATTTTAACTAGTATCATGTCAAAATGTTTTATTGGTAAAATTATATATACACACGATATTTTATATTTTAAAATTTTTTGAAAAAATGATATAAAAATATAAGTGACTCAGTCTGTTTTCAATAAAATGGTACAAACATAATTACAAATGGATAAGTACAAAATTACTTGGAGTTAGAATAGAAAATTTTTAACAGATGGTTTGATTTATATGTATATTATTAAGCAGAAAGGAAACTTTACATACATACCACATAATTCTTATGTATTTATATATCTACCACATTAGGTTTGAAATAACTCTTTGGTGTCATAAACTTAGATATGAAATGTTGTATTAAACTTTTAAAAGAGAATAAATATAGTATTTTTTATGTGATGCTAACAATTTTAGTGGTTTGCACATAAATATGAATGCTTAGGTGTTAAGAAAATACATAAAAATTGTGTGGTATGTATGTAAATGCCCCCAAACTAAAATATGGATGTATATTGAATTTATAATTAATTTCAAAAATAATTATAAATCGAGAACAATTCATACATAACGATTAAGGTAACATGACAAATTTAAATAATCATTTAGATTAGTGTTTTACATTGATAGGGCAATAAAAGGGTTTTAATTTTTTCTTTTAATTTAAAAATTAAGGGTTGTAATTTCCTTTTCAAAATAATGAATATATGTTTTATTGTAAGTGAAATTTTAAACTGGTTTTCACCCTTATTATAATTTCGGGTTGATTTTTTTGTTTATCATTCTCCACTTGATCCTAATGATTTCTAGTTGGAAGATTATTAAATCTATTTTTGTCTTATAAAGTTAGTGGAGTTCAATATATTAAAATGAACTAAAAATCTCCCAATTTGGATAAATTGACAAAATGGTTATCACCAAATTGTGAGAAATGGAAGATAAATCTAAAAGAAGAAACTTTAGGTGGTCAAAAACCCTAAAAAATCCTATCAAACGTCAAAAAAATATTTCTAAAATTTAGCAAAGAAGCTGAAAATTTTTCACATTTTACTACATTTTGATGCAAGAAGATATGAAAGACCAAATCAAATAGCCATCAACAACATATATCAAAAGGAAAAAAAAAATGCAATACACGGCAACTTTTATATAAGAATTAAAGTTTACATCTTTCAGGAAATTAACAAGGATAGAGGCTACAACAAATTAGCAAACTTTAATTTTAATTCATTCATCATTAATTAACACCTATTTAAAAGGAGTCAAGAAACATATTCTCCAAATACCAACATTAACATAAGAAAATAAGACCTAAAACTTCTTAATAATACGAAGTCTTGGAACATGTCCATTATGTAAGGAGAAATATGAATGATTCGTATAATTAAATACATCAAATACCCTTAAGTATTATGTAAACATGAAATAAAATATTTAAGGGTCAATTATATGAATACCACTTAAAACATTACTAATTACAAAACACATCCTCTTCCATCAATTTCTCAGATTATTGCTGAATTAGCCAAATTCAAGGTGAAGCTCAACCCTCAATTTTTCATTTCTATCAAATTCCCAATGGTTTGATCAAGGCATGCATAAATGTATATGTTCATCAAGAATATTCTAACACGAATCCCGAGAAAATTCAACAGTCTAGAAGAAAAAAGTAAGACAAAGAAGGGTCTATTGACAAGACACCAAAAAACTCACTTATCCGATTAAATACAACAATTTGAACCAAGGATGATGGCTAATCGAGCCAAAAGAAGGATAAAAAGAATGATCCAAGTTCGGGTTGATCGGACTTGAAAAGACAAATCAATAGCTAACCATCACTAGAAAGTTGAATGAAGGCAACCACCTACCTCTTGGTAGATCTGACTAGAGGAAAGAATCTAATTCATCAGTAGCACAAATCATCCCATGGATACCCCCGAGGTTCCTTATAAAGGATAAAGAAGTGAAAATGCAATAGAATCTCTTAGACAACCCGAAGCAATTCCTCACCAAGGAATGAGCTTTCTATTGAGTTATAATTGTTCATCCTCTCTTCAATAGCCTATTCTCATTATGTCTACAGGAGCTCCACATCTAGGGATTGAGGGTTAATAATCATACAAGATAAATCAATTTGCAAAGTCTAGCCGACGAAGCTAGTCTTGCCAACCAAAAGATAATAAAGATCAGTTGATTGAGAACATTGACTAGATTTAATCGACAAAATTTGTCTTACGTAGTCAAGGCCATGCTAAACCAGCCAACCGAGTCATTGAGTATCTAAGCAATTGGGTTTCGCATGTGAATTACCTTGAATATCTTGCAACGTCTCCCATTAAAATAGAGGTACAAATGTAACATCACATCTTGTATCCCCTCTTCTAAAAAAAGAAAGTTCATTTTATGAGAAAGGAATAATAAACAAGATGTTTTACTATCCATTTCTCTCTCTCCTTTCATACATTATAACCATTGAGGTTTGCTTTATAGATAAATCCAAATTTAACATCCTAAATGGTACAATGAGTGTGGATCAAGCCACATACAAGAAAAGAAGCAGCAAGTGGAGAAGAAACCCATAACATGCACTGATATCTTGGAGTGCATTGGAGAGTTTCTAATTTAATTGATATATGAGTTGAAGGATCATATGTTTGATGCCATTTGAGAGGCATTGGCTTGGGGAAGGAAGCAATATCCAAAAAATAAATGGCTAATACTGAAGGACACCCTTATCCCTGGATAGAGATAAAGATTCCAAGTACTTCAATAGTGATGGGATGACACCAATTTATAAGCATTAGTTTGGTGTATTGAAGTGCCATGTTATCAGAAGAATCCATTCTCTTAGCAAAACTTTTATGTAAAGCCCCCAGAGTGGTTTAAAATCCCTTCACTAAAATCCTACAACGGTCAGACTAATCCAACCAACCACATGGTGTCATTTAAATCAACCGTATGCTTACAGAGGATCACTTGCACTATGAAGTGTCATATTTTCTTCACCAAGTTGAGGGACTCAACCCTCAGGTGCTTCAACAGTTTACCATCATGGGTAATTGCCTCATTTGTGGATTTCAAGGGGATGATCATGGCATAGTTTGTCAACATCTAGAAAAAACATAAGAGTTAACAGACCCTCATAAAGATCAAGACAGGGCACTCACATCAAAAAGGAGATGTTGAAAGTATGTGATTTGGAACCTGTAGTGGCTCATGTAGCATTGGCTCTAGGGCTGATGAAAGGATCTTTCTGATACAATTTGGGCCTTCTGCAACTAAAGAAATTCGTTAAGTTGTTATAGATGGCCAACAATCATTTCTCAAACAAGGAATAAAATTTCACATCTTATTCTAAAGGAGAATCTTCCACCCGCCATTCATAGAAGAGGGCTTCCTAAGGTGATAGGTGAAGTTCAAGGGATGACTAACCTTTCACTGCCCATTATATGAAGACCATCAACCACCTTGAGACCACAACGGGACAGAAAGATCTTACAACTAATGAGGTCAGGCTCAATATCATGATCAACAACTGACTTGTTACAACAAGCCCCCAACCACAAACTACTAAAAGTAACTTTGTTGTGATTTTTCAATGTCCTGGAAGCCATCCAAAGTATAGAGTACTTCAAGAAAAATCATCCAAAGAAGGACAGAGCTTACCTTTGAGATTCAAGGAAGTACTACACATACCGTCGACACCATGATCATGATACAGAGAAACGTCAACACCTCTTAAGCTTTATCGAGGAGTTGATTAAAACTAGAAAGAACATGGAGTTTGTAGCTTAAAAAAAAACAATCTAGAGATAATATAACGCTTCAGTGGAAGAAATTTCAAAAGAATTTGTCCGAGCCAACTTCATCCATATTACTGGCATAGTTCTAGCCATCTTCAGCGGAGGTGAAATTCATCCCACCAAGCCAATCAAAAGTGGCTTCGGTCGGCAAGCTATGCACAGCTGCTATGGCACCTAAACATAGTACAGATCCTAGAATAACATGTATTGTCACAAATTTGCCCTTAGTGGGAATCCTTCGCCACAATGTTGCTCAACAACTACCAGATAGGTAACATTCTTATTGACACTGACAGTTTAGTGAATATTCTATTTAAAGCATTGTTCAGTAAAATGGGTTTCAAAAAAATATCGATTGATTACTGTAACAGGAAAAACTATTGCTCCTTTAGTGAGAGAAAGGAAGCTATGGGAACCATCACATTGTCATTTACCTGAGTGAAAATAAGGAGAAGATCACAAATATGAAGGATTCTCTGGTGGTCGATTTATCACCAACTTATAACGCCATCTTTGGTTGCTCTATGCTCAATAACTTCAAGGATGTTACTTTGACAAACCACATAACAGTAAAGTTTATAAGCAATGAAGAGATGATCACCATCTGTGATAACATAAAGCAATATTACATGTTCAATCTCCAAGTAATCAAAAGCATTGAGCAGGAGCAGCCCGAGAACAAAAATATTTGTGAGGAAGGTATTAAGACCAATGAGGCTACCCATCAATTTCCAACAATCTAAGGCTAGCTCAGTAAATTTTTCCTAATAAGTGAAACTTCTGATGCAAGATGAAGGGAAATACCGATCAAAACCCTTAAGATCACTAGGACATGTTAGCTCGGTTCACAGCTAAGATTTCAAGAATTTTGATTGCAATCACTTGCCATCTTTTGAATGTCAACCCTTTAGGTCAACCAATGAATCGAAAGATGATATCATTTGCTATTACTCTGAATGAGTGACTCTAAAAATTTAGAAGCTTCAGTAGGTCAACTACACTCATCAACATCTGATTTGGGTGTTAAAAGCGGTATGGGTGTAGAAGGTTGATTTGGGTGTTAAAAGCGGTATGGGTGTAGAAGGCCAATAACAAGTGGATAATGTAATTGAACTTCACAAATCTGAACACTGCCTACCTAAAAGACAACTACCCTTTCCATCAAATGGATGCTCTTACAAATTCAGTAGTTAGCCACTCAATAATGAGCAAACTCGATGCATTTTTTGGCTACCATCAAATAAATATACACCTGGATAATGCAAAGAAAACTATGTTCTTTACCAACAAGGGTTTATTTCATTAAAATTTAATGCCCATTTGGGCATAAAAATGTTGAGGATAAGTACTAGTGATTGATGGATGTAATTCTTTCAAATCAGAAAGGAAAAAAATTATTAAAGTACATGTGGATTATGTGCTATTTAAAAGCAAAATGCTTGAACAACATGTAAGGGACATATAAAAAAAACTTTTTAAATTCTTAGAAAATATAACTTAAGGCACAATCTACACAAGTGGACCTTCAGGGCATCAACAAATAAATTCTTTAGCTACATCTTAACCCTAAAAAAAAAAAAAAATCCAGAAAAGATGCTAGCATTGCTCTACATGCCATCTCCTTGGATAACTGAAGAAGTGAAGAAGCTAAGTAGCCTGATTGCAAGTCCAGACTGATTCATCTCCAAGTCTCACGAAAAGTGTGTAACGTCATTTTAAATGCAAAGGCAAGCAAATAATTTTTTTCTAGTTAGAAGAATGCTAGTAAGCAAATAAGAAGTTTAAGGGTTTCTTGATGTCATCACCGCTTCTATAAAATGTAAAATTGAACGAAGAATTTTTCTTACCTTAGTTGTTGGGTCTGATACTATCAGCTTCAATTTTGTCTGAGATGATCTAATGAAGAAGTTCTCAATATATTACTTGAGTTAGTTCCTTTGAGTTATTGAGCTCAAGCACCCCATTATGGGGTAATTAACATTTACCCTCATTATTTTTGCTCATAAACTCAACCATACTTAAAGTAATGAACAATTTAAGAAAGAATTCGAAGATAAATTTAAGCAAGGAAAATGAAGATTAACTTAAGAAGAAGATTTGGATTATATTCAGGGCAAATTTGAAACGTTAGACTTGTTGGAAAATAAAAGTAAAAAATCATATTTCTTTAAGTATTAAACCACCTGAACTTGAATTAAAAATATTACCTTCCCATAAAGTATGTATTTTTAAGAGAAACATCTATATTGCCTGTTATTATATCTTCCGAGTAAACCGAAATCCAGGAAGAAAAGTTAATAAAAATGTTGAAAAACTATAAAAAGTCTTTTGGATGGACTTTAGTAGATATTAAAGGAATTAATCCTTCAATTTATATGCACAAAATTTTATTAGATGAACAATATGAACCTAAAGCCGATCTGTAGAGAAGATTAAACCCGATATTGAAAGAAGTTGTTAAAAAAGAGATTTTAAAATGGTTAGATGCTGAAATTATATATCTTATTTCAGATAGTGTTTGGGTAAGACCAATTCACTGTGTTCCAAAGAAAGGAGGAGTGATTGTTAAAGAAAAAGAAAAAAATGAATTAATACCAATAAGACAAGTAATTGGTTGGTGAATTTTCATTGCTTATAGAAAATTAAATATAGTCACAAGAAAAGATCACTTTCCTTTACCCTTTCTAGACCAAATACTGGATAGATTGGCAGGAAATAAATATTATTGTTTATTAGATGGATATATTGGCTATCACTAAATTCCAATTGCTTTAGAGGATCAAAATAAAACAACGTTCACAAGCCCATATGGAACATTTGCTTTTTGTAGAATGCCTTTTGAAATGCACCTGCAACATTTCAAAGATGTATGATATCAATTTTTAGTAATTTTATGGAACATGGAATGGAAGTGTTTATGGCCAATTTTTTTGTATTTGGAACTTCATTTGAATTATGCCTTAATAATTTAGAAAAAGTTCTAGAAGTATGTGAAACAGTTAAATTAGTATTAAATTGGGAAAAATGTCAATTTATGGTTGCAGAAGGTATTGTACTTGGGCATAAAATTTTTGAAAAAGACATGGAAGTAAATCCTGCAAAAATCCAAGTTATATAAAAATTACCACCACCTACTAGTGTTAAAGGGGTGAGAAGTTTTCTAGGACATGTTGGATTCTACAGGCGCTACATAAAAATTTTTTCAAAAATAACTAAGCCTTTATGCCAACTTTTAGAAAAAAGATACGAAATTTGATTTTAATGAAAAATACATAAAAGCATTTGAATTATTAAAGAAAAAAATAGTCACTACACCTATAATAGTACCACATAACTAGGAAAAACCATTTGAAATAATGTGTGATGCTAGTGATTATGCTATCGGGGTTGTATTAGAACAAAGGCACGACAAAGTTTTTAAGGTTATATATTATGCTAGCAAGACTCTAAATGAAGCTCAAATTAATTATACTACTACAGAAAGAGAGTTATTAGCTATTGTTTATGCCTTTGATAAGTTTAGACCTTATTTAATTGGAACTAAATGTATAGTGCATACAGATCATTCTGCTATTAAATATTTAATGCAAAAGAAGGATGCTAAACAAAGATTAATTAGATAGATACTTCTATTACAAGAGTTTGATTTTACTGGGATTGATAGAAAGGGAAATGATAATCAAATAACTGATCAGTTGCTAGAATAAAAATAGAAATATTAACTTATTTTGCAAATGAAATTTTAAAGAATTTCCCTAATGAACAATTATATAGTATTGATGAAATAGATGTACCGTGGTATGCTGATATAGTGAATTATATTGTCTACCACCTGATATAAGAAATCCACAATTAAAGAAGTTTATATATGATTCAAAAGACTATTTTTGGGATGACCCATATTTATATAAACAATATAAAGATCTAATTATTAGAAGATGTGTGGCTTATGAAGAAACTCAACAGATAATTGAAAGATTCCATGATTCTGAATTTGGAGGACATTTCAGAACAATTAGAACTACATATAAAATTTTACAAGTTGGATTTTATTGGCCTGCTATTTTTAAAGATGTTAATGAATAAATTAAAACTTGCGATGGATGTCAATGCGTAGGAAATACATCTAGAAGAAATGAAATGTCTTTAAATTACACATTGGAAGTTGAAATTTTTGATTTGTGGGGATTAGATTTTATGGGACCATTTATGCCTCATTTGGAAAATTATATATATTACTTGGTGTTGATTATATGTCCAAATGGATTGAAGCTATTGTTGTACCTATATGTGATGCTCTGGTGTTTCTAAATTTTTAATTAAGAATATTTTTACAAGATATGGAATGCCGAGAATAATTATTACTGACGGAGGATCTCATTTTAGGAATAAGAGAATCAAAAAATTAATTAAGAAATATGATATTGTGCATAGATTCTCTACTGATTTTCATCCTCAGACTAATGGACTAGCAAAGATATCGAATCGTGAAATTAAACACATTTTAGAAAAGGTCGTAAATCCTTATAAATTAGATTGTTTTGCTAGACTTGACACAACATTATGGGCATATAGAATTGCTTATAAGATTCCTATAAGAATGTCTCCATACAAACTGATATTTGGAAAAAACATGCCACTTACCTGTAGAATTAGGGCATAAAGCATTTTGGGCTATTAAGTAATTTAATTTTAAACTAAAAGATGCTGGTGAGAAAAGATTACTGCAACTCAATGAACTTGAGGAGATTAGAATTGAAGCATATGATAATGCAGAAATCTATAAAGATAAAATGAAAATATGACATGTTAGGAAGATTATTCAGAAGAAATTTGAACTTGGACAAGAAGTTCTATTATATAATACAAGATTGAGATTATTTCCAAGAAACTAAAATCTAAATGGTTAGGGTCATTTAAATTAATTAAAGTCTATCGTTATGGATCTATTGTGATTAAAGATCCTAACACTAGAAAGATATTTAAAGTTAATGGGCATCATTTGAAACACTATTATGAAGGGAACATACCTCAATTTAAAGAATTTTTAATGTTAAGTCAACCCAACTAAACAAAAGGTAGGTAATACTGACGACATTAAACCAAGCGCTTTATGGGAGGCAACCCATACTTATATGTTTATGTATCATTATTTAGTTTGTGAAGTGTCTTATATATTAGTAGATAATAATCTTACACAACTACATTTATTGTAAATTAGGCCTAATATTGGTATTGGAAGAAAATTTGAGATTTAATTGAACAAAAAAATAAAAAAATCATTAAAATTTGTCCACTAGCGCTGACGGTGCCCAAGGAAATTGATCTCAGCGCTGGTAGCGCACCTCGAGAGCGCCAGCGACGCCGAGGACGGTTGGACGGTTCCTGCGACTTTTGGCAGACTTTGGCAGGATTTTGCTCCATAATAACCGTCAGGAGGTGTTTTAAATTCCTAAAAACTTCCTATTTTTGGATTCCATCACTTCTAATTCCAGAAATACTTCGAGGTATGGAGTTTTTAATAGAAGAAAGTTTATTAGTTTCGACGCGCATAGATAATACGATAAAATTATTATGAAGAAGAAATTGATCAAGAGGATTTGTTAATCATGGGTTGATCAATCCAAGTGCTCTAGTTGACAAGATCATTCTGCAAAGGTGATGGGAAGTTCTATGTTACACTACCGATGCGGTTGTTATACCTGTAGTAAAAGATTTCTATGCAAATCTACATGGATATACCCAATGAGTTGTCTTCATTTGAGGTAAGGTTGTACCATTTACTCGTGCGAGGATTAATGAATTGTATATGATAGAAAATGTTCCAATCTATCATTATGCAAATTTCATTCCTACGCGAGATTTGATGCAAGAAATTTATAATTTTCTTACAGATGAAAGTGATATGTGGGAAGTACGAGAGGAAGGATATATTAGTTTTCCTACTTCATCACTTAATTCAATTTTGAAATAATGACATTTCTTTATTTATGCAAAATTACATCATACTATGAAGATCAGTAGAGTCACCAAGGAGTGTGCTATTTTAAACTAGTACATTCAAATGGAGAAACCTATTGATATAGGTTCAATTATATTTAAATCTATGATGAAAATCATTATGAATGGGCCAATTCATGGACTTGGGCATCCTTCAACAATTTTTTTTATTTGCAGTCACTCCCAAGTGCCATATGAAAGTTGGGAAAAAGTTTTACTACCATGGGAGCTTATGATTCCTATTAGTTATCAGTACGTTGGTAATGGAAATAAGGCACTAAATGCTATTATAGATCATTCTTCATATGCTTCATCTCTTTAATGCCACCAGCAATTGGAAGTTTGCATGCTTTAGAGAAGAAATTGAAGAAAATTGAAAGAGAACTTCAGAGTATTATGAATGTAGTAGGAGATCTCAAGTGCCTTTTTGATCACCTAGATTAGAGAATGAAAATTTTTTTTTGATCACACTGGAACTTTTAAATCAGGATTAGTTCAAATGTTTAAGGAAAAGGGGTGGATCAAAGAAAATTTGACAGATCAATTCTCATTTTGATCCTTCTACAACTTATATGTTCATTACTAATATATCAGAGATATTAAAGGAGGTGAAAGCACTGAAGATGAGCCTAAATGATTAAAGATTGTGAACTCTTTACTTGCTTAAAAATGTTTGTGTTTTAGTGTAATTATATGGATTTGGTTAAGTTTGATTTTGTTTCTTTTTTCTTTAGAATTCTGAACTTTGATTATGTGTATAGTTTTATGTCAGCATTTAATGTTATGGCTTGATTTCGACCGCTGATTTATTATTATTTTTTTAATATGTATGAATTTGTGAAATGTGTTTGTAAAAAGTGTATTTTCTTATATAAAAAATAGTTTGTTGTTGTTTGTGAAAATAATAGTTTGTGAAATGTGTACTTATGAATTTAGATAAAAATTTGTGTTTAAAAATACTAAAAACTTTGAAGAAATTAAAAGGAAAATTGAAAATTTGAAAAATCAAAATAGTGAATTTCGGGCCTTCAGCACTGACAGCATTGGCATTGGCGTCGACGGCGCCCTCAACCCGAGAGCAGCGAATTAACCCTTTAATTCATGATTTTCACTACAAACCTCCATTTTTACCCCCTTAAGTCACCTTCAACCTTCATTTTTGCGCCTAGGGACTAATATTTTGGGCGAATTTGAGGCGATTTTGAGGCAAAGAAACTTCAGATGTCATCTTCTCTAGTTAAGAGCTACACTTTAAAGTAAAAATTTTTAGTTTTCACCAAAGATCTTTCTCACATTGACTTGATCCGAAATTTTGAAATTTTTTCGAGAAATTTTGAGAAAATGCTTTGGTGAAGAACTGTTACTTAGTGGATTTAAGTTAAAGTAGTTTACATTTTGATTTTCAAAATTTTTGGGATTTATTTAGAATTTTTCAAAATTTTCAAGATTTCCAACGACACCTAGATCGATCAAAAGAAAAGTAGAATATGACGAGCAGAGATTTATTAACTTTAGAGCCAGTGCTCAATTTCATAGTTTGCTAGAAAATAAAAAAGTAATCTCGGACCGAGTTTTTAAAAATCCAAGAGGAGAAGTTGAACGATTGATTATCGTTCGGCAATGGAAAAACATCTATTATTTTACTATCGATACGATAGTTTGGATTGTAATGGAATTTTATACCAAACTTCCTGATGCTTTTGATGATTTTATTTTTGTTAGAGGAAAAAGGGTGGAGTTCACTCCACGAAAAATTAATGAGTTTTATCAGTTAGAAGATGTGTATAGATGTCAGTATCATTATTTTTCTGCTACATATCAGGATTTAGATGAAGTTATTTCTAGAAAGTTCGATATATTTGGATGATTTTTTTGAAGAGTTTTTGGAGGCACCTCTTGAAGAACCGACCTTGGGCTTTATTTGGGGCCGAATTTCATCAGAAGATGGGCTCCTCTACATTTTTCGCTCCTCTACGTTCATTTTTCGCTCCACATCATTCCATTCCACAACCATATTGGAGTCAATTAGTGATTTTGCTTTCATAGTTTAGAGTTTTTATGGTGAGATTAGTGTGAAACTTTTTGTAAGAGTGTTGAAGAAGGAGAAAATTGAGAGAATTCTTCTTCCTACATTTCTAAGGAAAGACTACAATGGATTTGCTTTAAGAAAGAGTTCCAGATAAGTTTGTTTATTTTTTTAGTATTGTATGAAAATTATTTTATATATGAAATTTGTGTTTTGTAGTATCTTTCTGTTTAAGTCTGAGTAGTTCCCTCTATCTTTCCCTCTACTCTGAGATATGGTGAAATGAAGTGATAAAATTAATGCACCATAATTAAAATAAAAAATAAATTGGGATGATTTTTCAACTCCGAACTTAATTTACTTTTCCGTCTGACCAATTGATTTGTTAAAATATGTTGTAAAACATATGATCCGGGAAAATGGAGTATGAGTTCTACAACAGAGTGAGGATCACATTTGATTTCATGAAGGAGAAATTCGTTAATGAAATTAAGTGCAAGTAGATAGAGAAATATTCTTTGTTGGGTGTAAAATTGGAGAATCTTCAGGGTGACAGACTAAAATTCCCAATTTGGTCTTAGTGTTTAAAAACTAAAGCAAGAGTTAGCCTTCAGGTGAAGGGAAGTGGGAGATCTGGAGTGGGAGCCGGTCCTACTAGCCTAGCCACAAATTTAGGGACTAAACCTAAGATTAGCCAATGATTTTCAATGCACTGTATCAGGGTAGAGAATTAAAATTGCTCCTATTTGGCACAATCCATATTAAAAACATTTATCTCATCTCATTTAACAAAAAAATAATTGTAGTGGAAAGGATGTTTTTTCACATAAAAAATCTTCATTACCTAAACATAGTTCATAAATTAGTATTTAATATTTAAAAGTTGCATTTCCGTTTTTGCTAATAGTTAAGTAATTTAGTTTGGTTAAAATCTCAACATTCAAATATAGTGACAGTGATTTCGTTTGATTTTCTATAAATTTCCTATTAAAATTTATCATTGCTAACTTACACTTTCCCTGTAGGATCGATTTTTGGGTCTTAAATAGAAAGTTCATTATTGCTTGATAATGATATGTATACTTGCATAAAATCCCATAATTCATTGCTTATAATTTATATATATATATATATATATATATATATATATATATATATATATTACATAACTTACTTTTCATATAAGGATCAAGTTTTTGGCACTCTAGTTGTGTCTACTTCATAAATCCTTACACACAAAAAAATCAGGATCAATGCACCAGATTGGAGCATGATGCGCTGCTTGACAGAGAGATGACGCATGATGTGCCAGAGATGACTTTTTGTGGATTAAGACTGTTTGAGACAAATTTTATGTGAATTTTCAGAGGGACACTTGTTCTAAACACCTTTTGGAGTATTTCAATGCATCAAGACACTTTGGAAGGTTCTATTATGAAGGGATATGTCTCTTGGATCAAATGACATCTTTTGAATTCAAAAGAGTGAAATTTTGGAAGGAATTTAGAATTCCTTTTGAAAGGAGGGAGCCCTTAATAAAAGGAGAAAACTGCAAGGAGTTGGTGTGTGACGGGAAAGAGAGTGAAAAAGGGGGGTGGCGTCAAAAGCAAGAGAAAGAGATAGAGAGAGAAAGTCAAGGGCATGGAGATTTTCTTCTAGGGCTGTAAGAGGAGAGGGAAGGTGAGAGATTTCTTCTTCATTACACTTCTAAGAGAGAATTGAGAGTTCTTGTAAAGAGAGAAAGGCTTGGTAGTCTTTTTTATCCTTTTGTGAGATAGGTTGTGTCTTTTATTTCTTTTGTTTTGTAAACTTGTTTTTATATATGAAATTCGTCTTTTGTTGCATCCTTCTCATGAATTCTTAGTAGTCTTTTTTATCCTTCTCCCTACTTTGAAATATGGTTTTGTGAAGAAGTAATTTTGTTTTCTATGGTTTTAAATGTTAATAATTTGTGAGGATTTAAACTCCAATCTTCATTTACTTTTTGATCTGACCAATTGAAATGTTAAAATTTATTGAGAAACATATGTTCCGAAAGGGCTATGATTTCTACAACATAGGGAGAATCACATTTAATTTTATGGGAGAGTATGTCATCGACGGAATTAAGTACAAAAAAATTGGGAAATATACTTTGTTCGATGCAAAATTGGAGATTTTAAGGTGACAGATTAAAATCCCAAATTTGGTTCAGTTTCTTTGAAACTAATGAAAGACTGTTAGCCCTCAGGGGATGGAGTAGTGGGAACTCTAGAGTGGCAGCCGATATCCTCTGAGCCTAACCAAGAAATTAGGGACTAAACTTTGAATTAACCAATGTTCTTTATAGCACTTGGAAGAGGGTAAAGAATAAGATTGCTCCTATTTGACAAAAAATAGTATATATATACTTTTTCAATTGATTTTAATTTCTTCACAATCTATATGCTCATTGTAAGGGGAAGGATTCTTTCTTAAATTTGAACTTTTTGTCACAAAAAATTTCCTTTAGTTCTCATAATTTTACTTTTGAAAGTTTAGTTTTTGGTTTAGTTAACTTTGTCTTTTATCTACATTTTAAATAACATTCATATTAGTAGTTAATATTCAAACTTTGCACTTTATATTTTTTCTATTTTAAATTATAATTAGAATCTTAAGAACTATTTATAGGCATTTCTAGCTTCTCCGTGGGATCGATATCTACGACTCCATTAGAGCCCTTTATTACTTGAGTAATACATATACTTGTGTTATTTTTAAACGAGGATTTGGTAGTTCAAGAGAGTTTTAAAATAAACTATTTTTATTAAAATTACTTTTGTTGGAATTACATTGCATATTTATTGTTATATCTGCCGTGTGTATTTTGTAATATTGAAAAATAAATTCAAAATTAATACCCTAAATTCACTCGCATCAAGTTTTTGGCACCGTTGCTAGAGAAGTAACGGAAAGTAATAGTAGTAAGTTATTTTATTTTTATTATAAAAACTAAAAAAAGACTGTATGTAGTTTAGCTTGAACATCTTCTTATTTAAGTGTGTTTGCTTATTTTTAATTACTTATTTTATTTGTTTATGCATAGTGTAAGATATGAAAATTTAGCACCTTACAATTCTGAATTAGAAAGAAATATTAGAAAAATTTGAAAACAACAAAAAGAGATAGCTCATATTAGCAAAATGGCTTGCAATTTTAGTGATGCTAGAAATGAAAATGAACATCATCAGAGATCTTTATGAGATTATGCTAATCCTACAACAAATGAAATTCATTTGAGTATATAAAAGCCTGCTATGGCTGCCTATTCATTTGAGCTTAAACTGCTATTATCCAAATGGCTCAAAACAATCTGTTTGGGGAACACCAACTGAAGATCCTAATTTACACCTTGTTAGTTTTCTAGAATTGTGTGCTATATTTAAATATTATGGAGTGTCGAATGTTGACATCAAACTTAAAATTTTTCCTTTTTCACTAAGGGATAAAACTAAGATGTGGTTAAACTCGTTAGCAACTCAATATATCAGAACTTGGGGAGATTTTTCACAAAAATCCTTATCAAAATATTTTCTACCTTAAAAAAATGTTAAGCTTATAAATGATATTACATCTTTTTGTTAGTTTGAAGGGAAATCAATTTATGAAGACTGGGAAATATTCAAAGATCTCCTTCAAAAGTGTCCAGACCATGCGTTGCCAGATTGGTTAATATCTAAAACTTTTTATAATGGTTTGGTTGGATCTCTTAGATTTATAATTGGCGCTATTTTTGGTGGATAATTAATGTCAAAACCATTCGATGAAGCATATTAATTAATTGAAGAGATGGCTACTAATATTTTCAATGACCCTTTGAAAGGGTAAATCTAAAAAGAGTAGCCACTATTCATGATTCTAATGCAATATCAATGTTAGCTGTACAAATAGCTGTTATATCAAAGAAGATATATCAATATGGAATGAACTGTTCTCAAACATCACTTGTGCTTGAGAAAAATTCATTGGGCAAATGATAGAATCTCAATATTCTTATGGACCTTAAATGAAACAAATAATCATTCTAATAATCCTTATCCCAATTATTATAATCCCGGTTAGAAGAATCATCCAACATATAGTTAGAATAACAATAAATCTAATGCTGCAAATCAGCAATGGGGAAAAAACACACCAAACCCATTGAGAAACTCCAACGATCAAGAAAATCCAACTTATAAACCTTATTACCCCTAGGATTTAACAATTTGCAAAGTAAGCAAAAAAATTTATCAATGGAAGAATTGATATTACATATATAAAGTCAATTACAAAGTCAAGGAGCTACAATGAGAAACATGGAAAATCAATTAGGATGTTTTGCTACCACACTTAACAATATACCCCCAGGAACATTGCCAAACAATGCTGAAGTACATCCTAAAGATCAAAACAAAGAGAAAATTAAAGCTATTCAAATTAGAAGTGGAAAATAAATGACAACAAAGTTCAAGATGAAGTTGAACTTGAAAAAGATGAGGTGGAAAATGAAAAATCGGGTGAAGAATTTCATTTTAAGTCAGAATGTCCTATTAAACTAATGAAAATTAGTGCAGAAAGACCACCGCCTCCATTTCCTTAAAGATTGAAGCAAAAAAATAGTGATAATCAATTTTCTAAATTTTTAGAAATATTGAGAAAACTAACGATAAATACTTCTTTTGTTGAAGCTTTCGAACAAATGCAAAGCTATGTTAAGTTCATCAAGGATATACTTAATAAGAAAAGAAAGTCTATAGGTAATGAGATTGTACACTCAGTGAAGAGTGTAGCACTATAATTTAGAAAACACTTCTTGAAAAACATAAAGATCCTAAAAGTTTTTCATTTCCTTGTGCTATTGGCAAACAATTTTTTGGAAAAACTTTATATGATTTAGGAGTCAGTCTTAATCTTATGCCATTATCGAGGTTGAGCCTAAGAGAAATTTCATCTATGATTGTAACTCTTCAGTTAGCAAATCGTTCAATTACCTATTTTAAATAGTTATAGAAGATTCGTTGGTAAAAGTTGATAAATTTATCTTTCTTGTGGACTTTATTGTATTAGATAAGAAGAAAGATAAAGAAATTTCTATTATTTTAGGAAGACCATTTCTTGTCACTATAAGAGCTTTGATAGATGTGTAGAAAAGAGAACTAGCCATGAGAGTTAGTGATCAAGAGGTTACATTTAATTTTGCAAAATCTATGAGATGCTTTGCAAAAGAGCAAGAAATTGAATCCTTCAGAGTGAATTCTATTGAATATTTAAACCATGAATATTTCAAAAAGACATTTGAGTGCAAATTTGAAAAGGAATATATAGGATATCAAGATGAGGATAAAATTCAAGATGAATCTATAGAAGTGAGTAAAGAGGATTTGGATTATGTTTATGAAAAATTTTAGATATTAGATCCTGCAAAAAGTAATAAGAATCTGGTTTCATCTATTGAGAAACCTCCTGAACTAGAACTAAAAACACTTCCTACACAGTTAAAGTATGCATTTTTAGAAGATTTATCAACATTACCTGTTATGGTATCCTCAAAATTAATTGATACGTAAGAACAATAGTTATTGAAAATGTTAAAATAATATAAGAAAGTCTTTGGATGGACATTAGTTGATATTAAAGAATCAATCCTTAAATTTGTATGCATAGAATTTTATTAGAAGATCAACATAAACCAAGAGTTGATCCTTAAAGGAGATTAAATCATATGATGAAAGAGGTTTTTAAGAAAGAAATTCTAAAATAGTTAGATGCTGGAATAATATATCCTATTTCAGATAGCGCTTGGGTAAGTCCAATTCACTGTGTTTCAAAGAAAGGATGTGTCATTGTAGTGACAAATGAGCATAATGAATTAATATCAACAAGACAAGTCACTGGTTGGTGAATCTGCATAGACTATAGAAAATTAAATTCTGCCATTAGGAAGGATCATTTTCCTTTACCCTTTTTTGGACCAGAAGATGGATAGGTTGGCTTGGCACAAATATTTTTGTTTTCTATATGGATATACCTGTTATCATCAAATACCTATTACTCCGGATGATCAGGGAAAACAACATTTACTAGTCCTTATGGAACACTTTCTTTTAGGTGAATGCCCTTTGAATTATGTAATGCACCTGCAATATTTTAAGGATGTATGTTTTCAGTGATTTAATTGAAAAGGGATTGAAGTCTTTATGGACATTTTTTTGTATTTGGAAATTTATTTGAAATATGTCTAAATCATTTAGAGAAAGTTTTGGAATGATGTGAAAAGACTAGTCTTGTATTAAACTGGGAACAATATCAATTTATGGTTGCATGAGGAATTGTGTTTGGGCATAAAATTTTAGAAAGTGGCATGGAAGTAGATCCTACAAAAATTTAGGTTATATCAAACCTACCTCCACCTACTACAATAAGAGGAGTTAGGAGCTTATTAGGACATGTTGGGTTTTATAGGAAACTTATTAAAATTTTTTTAAAATTTAATAAATCTTTATGCTAACTTCTGGAAAAAGATACAAAATTTGACTTTAATCAAGATTGCCTTAAAGCCTTTGAAACTTTAAAGAAAAAATTGATCACTGCTCTTGTAATTGTTTCACCTGATTGGCAGAAACCTTTTAAATTAATGTGTGATGCTAGTGATTATGCAATTGGAGCTATTTTAGCACAAAAATATGATAAGATTTTTAAAGTTATATACTATGCTAGTAAGACTCTTAATGATGTTTAGATTAACGACACTACCACTGAAATAGAATTATTAAGCATTGTATATTTTTTTGATAATTTTAGATCATATTTAATTGGAGCTAAGTGTATAGTTCATACTGATCATTCAAGAATTAAATATTTGATGCAGAATAAGGATGCTAAACAAAGATTAATTAGATGGGTACTTCTAAAGCAAAAGTTCAATTTTGTGATAATCGATAAGAAAGGGACTAAGAATCAAATTGTTGATCATCTATCTAGGCTAGAATATTAAGAAATACTTGATTTAGAAAAATGAATTAACAAAACTTTTCTTGATGAACAACTTAATGTTATAAAAGGATGGGAAATACCTTGGTATGCTGATATTGTAAATTATATCGTTAGTGGTGTTTTACCATATGGGCTAACAAAACAACGGAAAAGAAATTCATTCATCATGCAAAATCATATTTATGGGATGACTCTTATTTGTATAAATAATGCAAAGATTTAGTAATGAGAAGATGTGTGTCTTATAGAGAAATTCAAGAAATTATCCAAAAATGTCATGATTCTAAATTTGGAGGTCATTTTGGGAATAAAAGAATTTTTCATAAAATTTTGCAATATGGATTTTATTGGCCTACTCTATTTAGAGATGTTAATATATACATAAAAACATGTGATAAGTGTTAGAGAGTAGGTAAAATTTCAAGAAGAAATGAAATGCCTCTAAATTTTAATTTGGAAATTGAAATTTTTGAAGCATGGGGATTGAATTTTATGTGACCATTTATACCTTCATTGAGAAATATTTATATATTGATTGCAGTGGATTATGTTTCAAAATGGATTGAAGTAATCACTTTACCTCAATGTAATGCTCAAAGTGTTTCAAAATTTTTAATTAAAAATATTTTTATAAGACATGGAATGCCAAGAGTAACATTACTAATGGAGGATCTCATTTTAGAAATGCAACAATTGCAAGATTGGTAGAAAAATATAATATAATGCATAAAATTGCAACTACTTATCATCTCAAGACTATTTGTTTAACAAAAGTATCTAATCATGAAATCAAGAGAATTTTGGAAAAGAGTGTTAATCCTAGTAAAATGGATTGGTCTGCTAGATTAGCTACTACATTTTGGGCATACAGGGCAGCTTATAAGAAACCTATAGAAATGTCCCCTTATAGATTAATTTTTGGGAAGACTTGTCACTTACCAGTAGAGTTGGAACATAAAGCTTATGGGATATAAAGGAATTCAATTTTATTTTGAAAGAAGCTGGTAAGAAAAGATTATTGCAATTAAATGAGCTTGAAGAAATTAGAAATGAATCTTATTATAATGCGAGGATTTATAAAGAAAAGATCAAAGAGTGATATGATCAGAAGATAATAAAAAAGGATTTGAATCTGGAAAAGAAGTTTTAGTATATAATACAAGATTGAAATTATTCCCTAGGAAATTGAATTCTATGAATTCAGAGTTATAAAAGTCTATCCCTTTAGAGCAGTTAACATTGAAGATCCCAAGACTGAAAAGATATTTAAAGTGAATGGGCATAGATTAAAACCATGTTTTGATGGTAAAAGACCAACTTTTAAAGAGATTATAATGTTGTGTCACTCGGAATAAAGACTGGGAATGTTGAGCTGACGGCATTAAACTAAGCACTTTGTGGGTGGAAACCCATTGGTAATGTTGTTTACTTTGCTTTTGACTTTTTTTTCAAAATATTTTATGTATATTTATAATTATCTCTTTATATAGTTGATCCTGATATTTATTATATGTAAGGATTTATGAAGCTGACACCACTACTTGAAGATTTTAATCCCTGGTAATGGCACCAAAAAATTTATCCCAAACTTGATCCCAAAAAAAGGAAGATGTAAAATATATTTGTAGGGATTCTATGCAAGTATACGTATTATTATCAAGTAATATAGGACTTTCTGATTAAGCTCCGAATATTCATCCCACGGAGATCGAGAATGACAGTGGCTTTCAAGAGAAGTTCTAGTCTATAATAACATGCCCTAGCTTGGAAGGTCAATAAATTTTTGGTTTTGATTATATCCTACAATTATCATTAAAATTCTAATTCTACTCTTAAACTAAAATACCTAGTGAAAATCAAAAAGTGGGGATTAATATATTAAAAGTACCCTTCCTCATGCAATGAAATTAGTGACATGTGTAAAAGTAAAATAAATAGTGAGAGAGATTGTGACAAATAGGAGAAATAATATTCTTTATCCTTACTAGAGATGCTATAAAAAACATTGATTAATTTAAAACTTGAATAGTTCTGAAGACGGGATAGGCAGGGAAGATACTAGTTCTCACTCTAGAGTACTCTCTTATCCCTCCACCTGGAGGCTAACATCTCGCGTTAAAACCTAAAACAATAGGCCAAATTAGGGGGCTTTAGCCTGTCACTCTAAAGTCATCTAATTTTACACCCATTAAAGATTATTTTCCTATTTATTTGTACTCAAACATATGGACTACATTTTCATCCATATAATCTCATGTGATTCCACCATTATTGATTGAAACAATACCATCATGGATTTTACATGTTCTCACAAAAGATTTTCACAAGAAAGTTGATAAAGTTTACATGTAAATGAAGAAAAAACTAAAATAATTACAAGATATTCTCACTCTACTCAATTTTATATCCTACACATGCATACTAACTCATTATAAGAGGGAAGAGTAAAGAAAACTACTCACTACACATGGAGAAACAACAATAACTTTTCATTGAACAAGACTTTGAAACCATACAAAAAAGTACTAAATTAAAATCAAAATAAAATGAAAATAATTATCTATAATGTAAATCAAACTCTCATTGTATAGCAAAGTGAAAAGAAAAGATGAAATTCTCACACACTTTATCTTTCTCTCTTACATTGTCGTCCAACTTGGGGCTCACACCTAAGCCTTATTTTCTTCTCCAAGACTTATTATCCTCTTTTAATTAATTCAACAGTCCAATAGTCTTCAAGAGAGTTTTTAAAAACATTTCCAAGCCTGATTTATAATTTCCAAAGAGTTTCTTAAGCGTCTCTTCAAAAGTGTCCAGATTCAATGAATCTTCCAAAAGGTGCTTCAAGTGCATCCTTAAAATCACCCAAAATCCTTCTAGAAAGTCTATTTTATCATTTCCAATGAATTCTCTAAGAGACACATGAGGCAACGCTTCAAAAATTGTTCAAATCTGACGTATATTCAAGAAAATATGTTGAAAACTATCTCTGGTGCCTAAGCGCTGATTCTAGGGCGCTTAAGCACCCTCCTCTCTGTCTGATGGTTTCTAAGCACCATTTTGGGTGCTTAAGCGCTAGGTATAGGAACTTAAGTGTCTAATTTTGGCCCCTATGGCTCTGGTGTGCCCCTGTTCAACCTGATTTGCTATAGTTTGCTCCATTTTGGTCCATTTTTGTTCCTTTTGCTCCAATCACTCCAAATTCTTCAATTTGAAATTTGGAGTCAAAATGAAATTTTTGAGGAATTACTCAGCAACAACAGTGCCAAGGTCAACACCGACGGCGCAGAACAACCAAAAGCTAGAGGATTTTTACTCAGCGCCGGCGGTGCCATACTAGCGATGATGGCGCCAAAGGCGGTGCAGACCCCGTTTCTAGAAGGTTCGATGTATTTGGATGATTTTTGAAGAGTTTTTGGAGGCACCTCTTGAAGAACCGAGCTTGGCCTTTATTTGGGGCCGAATTTCAGAAAAGGGGCTCCTCTGCGTTCCTTTTTTGCTCTACAACATTCCACCACGCTACATTTCCATAATCCATCTTCATTCCACTGTATATTGGAGTCAATTAGTAGTTTTGATTTCATAGTTTAGAGTTTTTGTGGTGAGATTTAGTGTGAAACTTTTTGTAAGAGTGTTGGAGAAGGAGAAATCTTCTTGCATTTCTAAGGAAATGCTACAAAGGATTTGCTTTAAGAAAGAGTTTCAGATAAGTTTGTTTATTTATTTAGTGTTGTTTGAACTTTCTTTTATGAAATTTGTGTTTTTTCGTATCTTTCTCATGAAGTCTGAGTAGTTTCCTCTATCTTTTCCAATACTATGAGATATGGAGAAATGAAGAGATAATATGAATGTGCCATAATTAAAATATAAAATAAATTGTGATGATTTTTCAACTCTGAACTTAATTTACTTTCAATTTGGCCAATTAATTTGTTAAAATATGTTGTTAAACATATGATCCAAGAAATGGAGTATGCGTTCTACAATAGAGTGAAGATCACATTTGATTTCTTGAAGGAGAAATTCGTTCATGAAATTAAGTGAAAATAAATAGGAAAATACTCTTTGTTGGGTGTAGAATTGGAGAATCTTTAGGGTGACAGACTAAAATCCTCAGTTTGGTCTTAGTGTTTAAGAACTAAAGTGAGAGTTAACCTTCAGGTGAATGGAAGTGGGAGCTTTAGAGTGGGAGTCGGTATCCTTCTAGTCTAGCCATGGATTTAGGGACTAAACCTAAGATTAACCAATGATATTCTATGCACTGTATCAGGGTAGAGAATTAAAATTTCTCCTATTTGGCACAATACATATTATAAACATTTATCTCATCTCATTTCATTAGAATTTCATTATAGTGGGAAGGATGCTTTTTCACATAAGAAACCTTCATTACATAAACATAGTTAGTAGATTAGTAGTTATTATTAAAAATTTGCATTTCTGTTTTGCTAATAGTTAAGTAATTTAGTTTGGTTACTATCTCGACATTCAAAATTAGCGACAGTGACTTCCTTTGATTTTCTGTAAATTTTTTGATAAAATTTATCATTGCTGATTTACACCTTCTCTGTGCGATTGATATTGGGGGCTTAAATAGAAAGTCTATTATTACTTAATAACAATATGTATACTTGAGTAGAATCCCATTATTACTTACCTATAATTAAATATATTTTACACAACTTACTTTTCATACAAGGATCAATTTTTTGGCGCTGTAGAGGTGTCAACTTCATAGATCATTACATAAAAAAATTAGGATTAGTTTCCACGCTCAATAGATACTAGTTAAAATTAAGTTGGTTCTTCAAACCTAAGTTGTAAAAGTTAGAATACAGGTTGTTTATAGTATTTAAAGTATCACATGATAAGTTAGAATCAATCATATCCACTAATGAACTTTCCTCATTTACTGGAGTAAATTGATCCTGATTCATTCCAAATTGGTCCAACTTCCTTGAAATTGCAAGAACCTAAGATGCAAAAATTGCAATCGCATTTGTATCATAAACACTGGCTACCTTTTTAAGATTTACCCTTATAGAGGGCCATTGAAATTCATTTGTAGCCATTTCTTCAATTAACGCATATGCCCAACAAAAAGTTTTGACAATAATGATCCACCAACAGCAGCGTCAATTATAGACCTAAGGGATCCTACTAACCCATTGTAAAAAGTTTGACTGATTAACCAATCAGGCAGAGCATGGTGTGGAAACTTTCTTAGGAGTTCCTTAAATCTTTCTAAGGCTTCGTATATTGATTCCCCTTTATACTGACAAAATGAGATAATATTGTTTCTAAGTTTAGTAGTTCTTGAAGGTGGAAAATACTTAGCCCATAATTTATGAGAACTCCTCTTAATTTTTAATAGAGCGAGGTGCTAATGAGTACAACGACATTTTAGCCTTATCCCTTAGTGAGAAAGGAATAAGCCTTAGTCTAACAACATCGTCAGACATGTCATTATAACGAAATGTAGCACAAAGTTTTAGAAAACTTGGTAAGAGTAAATAGGGATCCTCCGAAGGAGTTTCTCCAAACTGGTTGTTCTGCACTAATTTGATAATCGTTGGATTAATTTCATACGAGTCAGCTTCTATGATAAGGGTCTGTAAACTTGAGTGAATTTTATCTGTCTTAGGATTTAAATAATCCCTCAATGATTTATGATGATTTTTGAAGTTATTATTTTGAATGTTTTCCATTTCCATTCCTAGTTTTTCAAGTCTTTTCTGTTTTTTGATTTTTTTCCTTTTTTGTAACTCAGGATCATAAGACACAAGTCTTATAGATCCTTTGTTTCACATACGCAGCACAACAAACAATACATTAAGAACTAAACAAATAAAATAAAAAATATATTCAACACTATAAAATATTTTCATAAATACCATGTTTTTCACACACAATTTTTTCACAACACTTTGCATACAAAAAAACACTTTTCACACAAAAAGAGTTTTTACGACATTACATTTTTTCAAGTCTAAGCCAAATTACTTCATCTAAAATTCTTCTAAAAGTCAAGATCAACCGTTGTGATCCCCGAAAATGGCGCTAAAAACTTGATCCTGATATTTATTATATGTAAGGATTTATGAAGTTGACACCACCACTTAAAGATTTTAATCCCCGGTAATTGCACCAAAAAGTTGATCCCAAGCAAAGGAAGATTTCAATTTTATTTATAGGGATTCTATGCAAGTATGTGTATCATTATCAAGTAATATAGGGATTTTAGATTAAGCCCAAATATCGATCCCACGGAGATCGAGGTTAATCACGGTGGCTTTTAAGAGAAGTTCTTGTTTAGAATAACACGCCCTAGCTTGGAAAGTCGATAAAGTTTTGGTTTTAAGAATATTCTACAATTATCACTACAAATCTACTTCTACTCCTAAAAATACTTAGTGAAAATCAGAAAGTGGGGTTCAATATATTAAAAGTACTCTTCTTCATGCAATGAAATTAGTTACATGTGTAAAAGAAAAACAAGTAGTGATAGAGATTGTGACCAATAAGAGAAGTTATATTCTTTGCCCTTATTAGAGATGCTATAAAGAACATTGGTTAATCTTAAATTTGAATTGTTTTGAAGACGGGCTAGACAGAGAAAATACTAGCTTTCACTCTAGAGTTCTCTCTTATCCCTCCACCTGGAGGCTAACATCTTGCATCAAAACCTAAAACAATAGACCAAATTAGGGCGCTTTAGCCTGTCACTCTAAACTCCTCTAATTCTACACCCATTAAAGATTATTTCCCTATTTATTTGCACTCAACCATATGGACTACATTCTCATCCATACAATCTTATGTGATTCTACCATAGTTGATTGAGATAACACCATCAAAGATCTTACATGTTCTCACAAAAGATTTTAACATGTAAGTTGATCAAGTTTACATGTAAATAAAGAAAAAAGTAAAATCATCACAATTATTCTCACACTACTCAATTCTATATCCTACACATGCTTGCTAAATCATTATAAGAGGGAAGAGTAAAGAAAACTACTCACTACACATGGAGAAACAACAAGAACTTTTCATTGAACAAGACTTTGAAACCATACAAACAAACACCTGAACTTAGATCAAAATACAATGAAAATACTTATCTCTGATGTAAGTCAAACTCTCTTTGTATAGCAAAAGTAGTCTTTTTACAATCCTTTCCAAGAGTAAAATGAAAAGAAAAGAAGAAATTCTCACACACTCTCTCTTCCTCTCTCACATTGTCGCCCCACTTGGGGCTCAAGCCTAAGCCTTCTCTTCTTCTCCAAGCCTTCTTCTCCTCTTCTAATTAATTCAAGAGTCCAAGAGTCTTCGATAGAGTTTTTAAAAACATTTCTAAGCCTTATTTATAATTTTCTAAGAGTTTCTTAAGTGTCTCTTCAAAAGTGTCCAGATTCAATGAATCTTCCAAAAGGTGCTTCAAGTGCCTCTTCATAACTCCTTATAACCACCCCAAATCCTTCTAAAAAGTCCATTTTATCATTTTCAATGAATTCCCTAAGAGACTGATCCGGTCGATATTATAGTTGTGTAAAATTATATAGTTGACTCCATTATGCAACGATGCCAAAAGTTTGATGTAATATTTTATAAATAAAAAATTTGAGCAATTTATGTTCAGATTCTATACAATTATATGTATAATTATCAAGTAATAAAGGACTTTCTATTTAAACCCCAAATATTGATCCCACGGGGAAGGTTTAAATTCAAAATGAAAAATTTACTAGGAAATTCACAGAAAGTCAATACGAAATTACTGTCACTAATTTTGAATGTTGAGATATTATCACAACTAAATTATTTAACTAATAACAAGGCTAAAATACAAAGTTTAAACATAAACTACTAATCTATTAAACTCTTAAACTATGTTTATGTATGAAGATTTCTTATGTGAAAAAGCATCTTTCCCACTACAATGAGGTTCTGGTAAAATGAGATGAGATAAATGGTTCAATTATGTATTGTGCCAAATAGGAGCAGTTTTAATTCTCGACCCTGATATAGTGTTATAGAAAATTATTGGCTAATCCTAGGTTTAGTGCCTAAATCCATGGCTAGGCTAGTAGGATAATGGCTCCCACTCAAGAGCTCCAACTTCCTTTCACCTGAAGGCTAACTCCCGCTTTAGTTTTTAAGCAGTAAGACCGAATTGGGGATTTTAATCTGTCACCCTAAATGTTCTCCAATACTACACCTAACAAAGTTTAATTCTCTACTTATTTGCACTTAATTCCATGAATGAAGTTCTCCTTCATAGAATTAAATGTGATCCTCACCCTGTTGTAGAACTCATACTCTATTTTCCGGATCATATGTTTCACAACATAATTTAACATTTAAATTGGCCAAATCAGAAAGTAAATTATGTTTGGAGTTAAAAAGTCATCACAATTTATTTTATATTTTAATGTTGGCACATCCGTATTATCTCCTCATTTCACCATATCTCAGAGTAGGGAAAATAATAAAGTAAACTAATCAGACTTCATGAGAAAGATACAACAAAACACAAATTTCATATATAAAAGAATATTCATACAATACTAATAAACAAACAACATGTATCTGAAACTTTTTCTCAAAGAAAATCCCTTGTAGCCTCTTCTAGAAAATGAAAGAAGAAGAAATGTCTCACTTTTCTCATTCTCTAACACTCTTAGAGAAGAGTTCACAATTAATCTCACCACAAAACTCTAAATTATAAGAACAATGGACTCTAAATGGTTGTGGAATGAAAGGTGGAAGAATGGGTGATGTGTAGAATGTTAAATGGAAAGGATGAAATTATAGAAAGAGTCTCTTTTTCGATCCATTTTGGCTCCAAATAAAGTTTAGGGTTGGTTCTCTAATAGGTGCCTAAAAAAACTCTTCAAAATGCGTCCATATTTGTCGAATCTTCTAGAAATCGGGCTGAACTGACATTGGAGCCATCAACGACAATGTTATGTAATTAATTTAGGTGTTCTCTATCAAACGACACTGTTGGCGCTGAACAAAACTTCACCTTCTTCATTTTTGCTCCAAATTTCACCCTTTTTGCTTTCTTTTTGGGTTCAGTCCTAAAATTCAACAATCTGTAAGAAAACATAAAAATACCTTCTATTATAGTGCAAGATCACAAAAAATGAGTATAAAACATAAGTTTAAAAATACATATATATTTGGTGTGTCGAAATCCCCCAAACTTACATGTTACTTGTCCTCAAGTAACTCCTCTGTAGTATATATAAAAATATGTCTTATGGTAAAGAAATTAACTTCTAGATTTCCATATCTTAGTCTACTAAATACAATAACATAACTTAAGAAAAAATCAAATCAATTCTAGTTAATACTAAAGGGATAAGAATATTTAGTAATCAAGTCCAAGATTTCTGCTACTCTATTCTTTTCAAAAAAATTGCAAATTTTCATATTAAAGTTACTTAAAATATTCATATGAAAAAGAACTTCATGAGACTTTACTAGTAAATTAACTAATACTCAAACAAAAGTTTAGAAAATGTAGCAAGCCTTCTTTCTTAATTTGATTCAAGTGAAGCTAATTTTTAATTAGGCATCTCCTCAAACTTCTCTTCACACAATTTTTTTCTTTTCTTTTTCCTTTCTTTTCTTTTTTATTTTCTTTTCTTTTTCTTTATGTGAGGATTACTATATCTAGATAACCTTTAATGATTTTGAACTTCAATATCATCTTCTTAAGGTCAAAAACTTGTCACATTTCTTCACTTAACAAATTTATATTAGCCTAAAGAATTCATAAAGTCTAATTCTTTTCTTCTTACATGAACCTTTAAGAGTTTTAATATTTCAAAAATATAATTTTTTTTACTTGAAATAAAAAAATTTAGTATTTTTTCTTTTATACCAAATATCTTAATCTTTAAAATTAACCTTTATTATTAAAAATATTACTT
The DNA here is from genome assembly GCA_003013225.1 of Phalaenopsis aphrodite. NCBI lineage: Eukaryota > Viridiplantae > Streptophyta > Magnoliopsida > Asparagales > Orchidaceae > Phalaenopsis > Phalaenopsis aphrodite. Next base: position 366,787 of record NEWO01000333.1, on the reverse strand, counting down.
AAGTTTACAATATATTTAGAAACATAAATATAGTTATCTAAAGTTGACCCCTAATACAAAAGGTCATGTTAATTTAAAATTTAAAAAATATAGCTAAATGTAGACAAATAGAATTAAGTTTCTTTCTTTAAAAATGAATTTTTCTTTCCCCCAAACTTAAATTTTTAAAAGATTTAGCATGAAAAACTGAAAAATAAAGGGTGAAAGAAAACATTAAATACATAAAGAAAAGACATATATGTTGAAGGTTCTGATTTTTGAAACTTAATTCTGGAATATTGCAGGTGTTAATGTAAAAAACTCCAAGACCTAAAACATTAAATTGCACATAATACATATAAAATTTGTTGAGTAAGAGTTAATTACACCACAATTAACAAAATACTAAAATTAACAACACAACTAACTGAATTTCAGAAATGAAAATAGTTTTAAAAACTAGAGTTCACGACTCAACATAACAATAACACAGAGTCTCACAATCTAACAAAGAGTCTCAACAATAAAACAGAAACAAACGACACAATAACAAAGTACAACAAAAAATTACTAAAATAAATCAAATCACCAATCATCATCATCATCATCTTCTTCTTCTACATCCAAATTTTGCCGCTGATATGAAGTAAAAACAAGGTGAGTAGTAAACTGAACTAAATGATCACCCCTCAGGTATCTCACTAATGCATCATCATAAGCAGCATCATATTCAAACTTTTGCCAAATCAAATCATCTACTTGAGCATTTCTGGCGTCCATGTTTTGCAACCTATGATCCATTCTTAAGATATCTCCCTACTGAATCATCATCTGGTCCAAAATTTCTCTGTTAGTAGGGTCACAAGAAGTAGGGCTCCTCAAAGTAGAAGGAACATCTCTGGTCTTACTTCTTGATCTCCAATTAATATGAGATTCATATGTCTTTATATTGGCAGGCCTAATAGGTTTTAGAGGCTCAATCCTCTCTTCCACAGGTCTAAAATCAACTCCTTCCTGTTTAGAGAGTGTAAAAATAAGTGCAGGGTGTGCCACACCACCAATGGTCTCTCCCAAAGCAATAGATCTATGGTTCATATAGATAATAGAGCCTACATTTATCCTCGTCACCTGCTGAATACAAAAATTCAGGATGGCTCTATCATTGGTCACTTCACTATGATGATTTGTAGGAATCATTCTTCCATAAATAAAATAGTGTCAGGCCTTAAATACTACATTAAGCATAGAAAGAGGAAAATTTACTTTACCACCACTTTTAACTTTCCAGGTCCCTCTTCCATCAGTAAGAAATGAAATAACCTCATATAAGGCCTCATTAGTAGCAGAAAATGATTTATACTGGAAACTGTAAACATCTTCTAACTGATAAAACTCATTAATTTTACTTGGAGGAAACTCAACCCTTTTTCCACGAACAAAAACAAAAACATCAGAAGCTTCAATAAAATTGGCATAGAATTCCATTACTACACCAATAATTGCATCGGTAGTAAAATAATAGAAATTTTCCTACTGCCGAGCATTGATTAATCGCTCGACTTCTCCTACCAAATTTTTAAAACCATGATCTAGAATTACTTTTTTATGCTCAAGTAAACTATTGAATCGAACACTAGCCTAGAAAATAACAAATTTTTGTTCATTAAAATCAACTTTTCTTTTTTTCCTTTGCTCATTCTAGGTGCCATGAGAAAACTAGAGAAAATTTGAAAAAAATTCAATAAACTCCAAAAATTTTGAAAATCACGATGTAAAATACTTTAAACTTAAATCTACTAAGTAAGAGTTCTTCAAACAAGGATTTTCTCAAAATCTCTCAAAAAGATTTCAAATTTTTTAGATCTAGGAAATGTGAGATAAATCCTTGATGAAAAATCAAAATATTTTAACTCAAAGTGCAGCTCCTACCTAGAGATAATGAAATCCAAAGTTCCTTTGTCTTAAAATGGGCTCAAATCCAAGCAAATGCAGGAGCAAAAATCATAGGTTGAAAGTGACTTAAGGGGTAAAAAAGGAGTTTTACAGTGAAAATCAAGAATTTAAGGAGTTAAAGGTATTTTCTTGGGTGGAGGGCGCTGTCGACGCGCATTCCAGGGCTGTCAGCGCTGAAGGCCTAAAAAAAATTCCATTTTTAATTTTCTTAAATTTCAATTTCCTTTTAATTTTCTCCAAAGTTCTTTTTAGTATTTTTAAACATAAATTTTTATTTATCAATAATTCACAAATAAACATTTTCACAAAAAAATCATTTTCATAAAAAAAACAAACTAACTTTTATATATGAAAAATACAGTTTTACAAACACATTTTCTAATCACACTTTCACACATACTAAGCAAACTAACTATAAATCAGTATCAAAATCAAGCCACAACACTAAACGTTGACCTATAAATCAGTATCAAAATCAAGCCAGATGAGGTTGTAAATGAGCAACAATAATCTTACTAATCATCTTAGAGAGAACAGAAGTAAGAGAGATGGGGCGAAAGTTATCCCAACTAATTTTATCGTTACCTTTAGGGATAAGCACAATAAGAGAGGAAGTGAAATATTTACCTGGATTATCTCCCAAAAAATAGCTCTAAATGACACTCATAACCTCTTTTTTAATAATACCCCAGCATTTAATATAATAGATTGATGTGAAACCATCAGGACCAGGGGCCTTATTGGGATTAATACTCTTAAGCGCGGCAAGAACTTTCGCTACAGTAGGAACATCAGTAAGCAAGAGGGAAGAGACATAATCCCTTTCCTCATTGAAGATGTCCACATCAACAGGCAAAACTGAAGTCTGAAGTTGGAATAAATTAGTAAAATGTTGGACCGCGCAATTGCCAATATCATCGGGATCAGAAAAGGTAACACCCTCGAACGATTTAATTTTGAGGATAGTATTCATGTTATGCCTATATTTGATAGAAGCATAAAAAAAGGAAGTATTTCTATCGCCAGAAGCAAAATAAATGTCATTAGCTTTTTGTTTAAGGAAACCTTCCTCTAAATCAATACTTCAACAAGGGATGCATGAGCTTGAGCCACATCATTAGCCCATTGAGGTGTGCCACAAACATTAGATTCTAATAGATCAAACTTAGTCTGTGCATCAAGGACCTCAGAGTGAACATTTCCAAAAACATGGTAATTCCAATCCTACAAATGTATAGCAAACTTTTTATGAAGTTGCCACAGCATGTACCAAGGATTTCTCATAGTATCAGACTATCAAGCATGATTAATGAGATTCAAGATAGTGTCATGGGAAGTCCAAATATTGAGGAACTTAAATTTATATCTGGGAGAATGTTTAAAGAAAGCAATTGTAAGAAAAGTAGGGCTATGATCAGAAGTAGTAGAGTTTAAGTGTTGAACTTTAGAAAAGGGAAAATAAGTGAAAAGGTGTTGGTTAGCAAGAAAACAATCTAATCTTTGCAATAAATGCATCGTCCAGAGTATCCCATATCTTGCAAACCAGCATCCGCCACCTTATCCCAAAGTCGATTGATGTGGGATGAGTCACATCGCATTCCACCTCTCTTCTCAGAGGGTTTCATTATCATGCTAAAGTTTCCAGCAACAAACCAGTTCTCATTAATCACCTCACTCATAATCACAAGTTCATCCCAAAGAAGGACCTTATCATGCAAAAGACAGCTAGCGTAGACAAAGGTGGCCCACCCTTGAAAATTATCCATTTTGAAATTGGTAAGCACGAACTGATCCTCATCCTCAACAATCATCAAATTAACTTGTTGCTTCCAGAAGATCAAAATTTTTATTTTTTCGTTACAAAAGTGATTGTAATGAGAGAATTTTCTAAAAATTTTGTCGCGGCTCATGGAAACTAAAGGCTCCAAGATATTAAATATAAAAAGCTTATGAACCCTACATAAATGTTTTAGTCTATTAAGAGAGCTAGGGTCTGCCACTTCCCTAATATTCCAAATCAATATATTAAACATGGTATTTCGAGCTCCCCTTCCTAAAAGATCTAGTAGGGGTGCCAGACTGTTCGCTATCAGAGTGATATATTCCACCACGAATGATGTTTTCACTATCAAGGTAAAGGAGTTTCTTTTTCCTTTTACACTTCTTTTTCCTAGCCTTTTGAACCAACCATTCTTCTTCAAGCATATTAGTAGCAGCTTTCACGGCATCAACAGGCTTTATGCTGAAATTTGAAGTGTTTAAGCAAACATTACTCACATTAACTTCCAAGGAAGTATTAGTTATATAGTTGTTGACCTGCATATCTTGCTGACAACTACCATTTATATGAATATCATTACTTATGGAAATAGGAATAGTAAAAATATCAGATATGGGAGAAATATTATCACATTATATATATATATACTTTAAACTTTGTTTAGATTTTTTAATTAGGTAAATCAAAAATATCATTAATAAAGAAAAGTAGTAGGAGGTGTAGTACCTATTCCGAGACAAGGGAAGATAGATTTTGTATCAACTTTGCTTCGATATACCACTCCTGAACTATCACGCCTATGAGGTGTCCAACCGTTGTAAACTCAAAGATTGTGGAACCTCTCTGTTTAAGGATGATTAAACAGTGGCTCCAGAATCAAGGGAGTTGACAATACCTGCTCAAGGAAGAAATGAGCGAAGTATATCAACGGAAGAAAAATAGTCTAGCCGACTAAGAATATGGGCACACTATCGATATATGAAGACAGAACCTCATAATCAAAATGGAGAGAATAATTATTCCCCATGGGAGTAATTTTAATTTTGTGAAAAATGTATTCTTTATTTTTGAAAAATGATGAGACCAGATATACCTCATATATCTAATAGTTTAAATAGTTGAGCATGATACCATAAATAATATAGCATCTCGAATGATGATTGTATTACTTATTATGGTAGGCTTAACTATCTAAGCTTAAAAGTTTATGACTCTATTTTGGTCTATGAATTTATTGCCGACGATTTCTCTTATCTAATGCACAGATTAGATAGTGTTTAGATTAATCTGGGTTCTTAATTTCTTATAGAGGCAAGCCCCTATAGTTAATTACTTCCCAAATGATGGGAGTCATTTAAGAAAACTATTGATGATGATTAGAAGTTAATTGATGTTTCAAACTTTTAAGAAAACTAATCTATGGTTTGGCTTTACATCTTTGAGAGAGAAGTTAATTGATGTTTCAATCTTGCAAGTTATTTAAATATTTGGGGCTTATAATTACATTTCATATGTAAATTGTCCGAGGAAATGTCAGGATTTATGTCGTACCGAACGATGACCTTGGAATCCAAAAACGTTTAGGACTTATGTCGTACAATAAAAAATAGTGGAAAGTCCTAAAAGATATTGTGAGGATTTATGCCGTGCTAGACAAATAACCTCAGCATCCTATAGGTATGATATTTAAATCTATCGAAGTTCGATTGAAGCTCATCTTTCCATCATCTATTGTAGTCGTGATCGCTGCTTGGAGATGAATTGGCAATTGACAGTCGTCATCTTGTCTTGAGAAAATGATAAAGAGAAGAGAAAATCATGCCTCAAATGGCCTATCCTAGGGTGTTATACAAACATGCTAGGAAAACAATATTTGAATGTATAAATACGGGTGAATGTATATAGGACGATGCAGTAAATGGAAGGAACAACTGTATAATAAAGTACTGTAACAGGAAAAGACTAAAGGAAAACTATGAAATTAAAGCAAAATAAGGAAAGGAAAGATTATGCATTAAAGAAAGAAATATATAGTAAAAAAATAAAACTAGAACAACTAAATGTACCTGATTAATTCTGGTGATGCTACAATTGCATAATATAAAGAGGTTAGATAAACATTTGCAGATTATAAAAGAAAAACTAAATGATAAACATATGAAAATTTAAAGTAGGATATTAGCTTCTAATTTGGGGTTAGGCTCAGACTAGACCTTTTTTTTATCTCAATCCCACAGGAAACTGATATGTCGAAGTCAACCTATCAATATCAACTATAGGTCACCAATGAATCACCCATATAATCAAGCAGTCCTAGACCCTATCGTTTAAAGGATGTGTGAACCCAAATAGTATCAAGACCTATCTTGTCAAAGGTGTAAAATACCCATGTGAGATAGTATCTGAAACTTATCAGGGTATGGTGCACCTATGTGTGATAATAGAATGGGTGGTGTGTAGTATTGAATATATCGTGGTATGATGTGTAATATCTAGACTCTCAAAAGAAATATAATATATATTCATGTGGAATCTATTGTGTAGAATGTTTGGTGTGTAATATTTGATGTGCTACAATTGTAGTATCGGTCGAGAAGAGTGTAATGTATAGTGTCTATCGCATGTCATAGAATTTGTTGGGTAGTGTATGAAATGAGTATATGTTCCTTTTGCAAGTGCAGTATCTTTGTAAAACCTATAGTATATGTTCTTTTCTAACTACAAATTCTCAAGTCTTTTAATAAAAGTTAGAGCTACCGACGACTTAAGGGGTGAAGGACATCTCACTAATTGAATATTGATTTTCATATTTTCAGCTATAAGGGAAGCTAATCAATGGTTCTTTGCATCATTGCCTGTTACGCCGCACGTCAAACTTATAAGCCACTTTAATCTAACGAAATTTTAGATATTTTATATCACGAAAATAGGGAGAAACAAACATCTAAATATTTCCATAACATTCGTTTCCCACCTTTAATCTCAAACATTAAATATATATGGCATGCTTTATCAACTTCCTAAAGAGGGATACAATTCCTTTTTTCATATTGCCAAATTCAAGCGTGTGAGATTTATATAAGCAAAAGCGAATTCCAACAATAGGTACTCTTCCATTTTTTCAAGTTATCTAATTTTGAAATTCAATTTTTTTTTATTTTTTATGCTAGCAGAAATTACGAAGTCAAATAATCACTAAAGAATAATAGTATAATTTCATGCATAACACTCAATTTTAAGGCAATAGAAAAATCAAACTCAACAAAGGGGCTACTACATAAATCACCACTTAATATATATATATATATATATATATATATATATATATATATATATATATATATATATATATATATATATATATATATAGTAATGAAGAAGAACTAAAGGGTAGAATCTAATCCAACAAGTGGCTAAACATAAACTAACATCAAGCAAAACCAAGCCCAGCAAGGGAGGCTGCCATTGAGGCATTACTCGAGACAATAAAGCAGCAATCCGGAACCAGAGAATGATTTCCAATGTATATTTAAATAAGGCAAAAAGGGAAGCAAAAACTACAGCTCCAAAACTAATAAACCAGTAAGAGGAATAAAAATCATAGCCCCAAAGCCGCAATCCCACACCAAAACAATCTCCAAATATATTTCCGAATAGGGACAGCGAGAAACATGAAAATCATACCCAAAATGGGTGTCCAAAACTAGGGCTGTCAATTTGGCTCGTTGTTCGTGAACAGCTCGTGTTCGGCTCGTTCGTTAAGCCTAACAAGCCGAACACGAACAAATTTTTAAGCTCGAAATGTAAACGAGCAGAACAGGAACAACAGTTTGTTCACCCGTGTTCGGCTCGAAATGGCTCGAAAAAAAATTACAACTCTTTATATAACAATGAATTGCATATATTATTTATATAATAATATATTATATATATTTATATCTAGGTTTAAATCATAACACCTCATGTGGCAATGTGGTTAAGGCCTTTTTTGTATAGATTTGATCCAGGTTCGAATCCTACACTTTACATCTATTTTTCTCAATTTTAGTTTAACGAGCCAATTTCGAGCCGAACACAAGCCGAACACGAACACAAATATTTAAATCGAGCCGAACACGAACACACTGTTCACGAGCCGATTTCGAACACGAGCCGATTTCGAACACGAGCTATTTCGAACGAGCCGAACACTAGCCAAGCCTGAGCTCGCTCAAGCTCGGCTCGTTTATAGCCCTATCCAAAACTCAAGATATAGACTCATATATATGTTTGAATACGAGACAAAAAGAAGAACAGTAATTGAATACCAAAATAGATAATAAAAACCAAAGTATAATCTCCGATATGTGTTCAAATCAGGGCGGCAGTAAGAAGCACAGAAAACCAGCTCCAAAATAGGTGTTCAAAACTCAATATATAGTCTCCCATGTATGGTCGAATAATGGACAGCAAAATGAGCAGAAATTGAACATCAAAACAGACATTCAAAACCAAAGTATAATCACCCATATGTATTCAATCAGGGGCAGCAAGAAGAACAGAAAACTAGTCCCCAAATAATATTAAAAACCAGAAAATGCATCTCCAACATATATATTCACATAGGGACAGTAAGAAGCACAGAGAACCGGCCCCCAAATGATATTCAAAATAAAAAAATGCATCTCCAACATATATATTCACATAGGTACAACAAGAAGCATAGAGAATCGGCCCCCAAATGATATTCAAAACCCAAAAATGCGTCTCCAACATATATATTCACATAGAGGTAGCAAGAAGCACAGAAAATCGGCCTCCAAATGATATTCAAAATCAGAAAATGCGTCTCCAATATATATATATTCACATATGGGTAGCAAGAAAAACGAAAAATTGGCCCCCAAATGATATTTAAAATCAGAAAAGGCATCACCAATATGTATATTCAAATTGGGGCAGCAAGAAACACAAAATTTGGTCCCCAAATGACATTCAAAACTAGAAACGCATCTCCAATATATATTTAAATAGGGGCAACAAAAGTTGCAGGAACTGCAGCTTAAAACTAAATTTCAAATGCAATAATACTCTACATCTGTGACAACTCTACTAAATTGCCACTCAGCATGAATAAGCAACGACAGCCATAGAAGAAATATTTGTAAGAGAGCCTTATTTCTTCATAAAGTAATAATCAAACTAACATATTAATTCCAGTTGAACTATCAACTCTATAATCCAAAAGAGGATATCGCATGGACATCTAATCCAAAAACTGAATCAGAATTTTAAGCTAATTAGAAATAAACTCCCTTATATTAAAGAAGGTAGCTATTCCAAATCATCAAGCATAATTGACAGAGGAGAGGTTGAAGTCAAGATCCATTTAACTAATATTTCATATCAAATACTAGAAACAAATAGAATTTGACCTCAGCTTCTTTCTAATTCAAGAACGAAAAGAGTAAGGAAAGATTGCAAGATAGCAGCTTCCAACATAGAATGAATTCTCTCAATTTATCTCCCTGAAATCTCAAAAAAATTGTTACCCAAAATGCTACTTTAAAGGGGTATTTAGAGTTAAGCAAGGGGCAGAGATGGCTCATGGTGAATATATATGTGAAGACCGATTAATGATATGCACAAACTCAAGAACGAGAGTTATTCAATTCATCACGTGGGAGAAATCGTTACAAAAAAGTGACTAGCAGTTATGACTATAGAAGAAGGTAAGCTGCCACCAGAGAGGAATAAGGTGACCGGAGAAACCAGAAATAGGGCCTCCTTACTCTGCCAAGAGGAGAAAAGGGAAAGCTAGGGCACATTTTTTGTTCTAAGAGAAGAAGGGGAAGCGCACGTAAGGGAGATTATGTTTAGGGATTTTTTAAAAACCCTTTTATTAAAAAAATATTATTATTATTTTTTTAAAGAAAATATCAAATTTTGTGCAATTCATTTGTGCGTGGCGCCCCAACAAAATGGGTGTCCTCCCTAGCTAAAATCAAAGTTCCAGAAGCGATGCCGCAGTCTGTTTTGTCATCTGGAATCATCCGAACAAATTCATCGATGATCGAGTCAAATTAACTTCAATTCGCACACGGCGCATCAAATGAATTTATTTTGACCAATTTGGAACTGTTTAATAGCTATATCATTAATCGGTCTTCACATAAGCGATAACCAAAGTCAAATAAACTGCTCGTAGTAGAAAGTCAAAAGTCACACACTTGTCATCGAGTCCACTTATGTCTTTCAAATTCCTATAGGAGATTAATTTGAGTTCGATATGTCGGCTTTTCAATCGACTCAATTGAATGTTGAGGATCTGAAACCTTTCATAGGAAACTTTAAAGAGCGAAGAAATGGCTCAAATTTTTAAATATTGTAGGTCGCAGTCTAGTCCGCTAAGAGAGTCAAAATAGAAAAATTTTAAGGTTAAATCCTAGGGTATCTGAAGAAAGGGAAAGGAAAACCTCAAAATGAGGTCAACACCTGACATTGCTTAACATCGCTTGATTTGAAATTTTGAAATTTTGAAATTTTGATTGTTCTTGGGTTATCTATTTGGCCAAACATCTGTGACCGGGTCCAAAAATTTTGTAATAAAATTAACCTAAAGTTAACGAAATTTTTTGAAATTATACACTTCAATTTTCCCTTTTGTATCTTTAAATTTGATATTCTACTGAATTAAATAAGATACATACTTAAAAAAATAATTTTCTCACCAACATAAACTAAAATTTTCTTTAACAAACACTTTGTTTTGTTCTTGTTCTTACTAAATTTTAGCTCACTGATGTTTTTCCTGTCATCTGCAAAGAATAATGTCAGGCCAGAGGCCGATCTTTGCTTTTCAAGATGGTTGCAACCTCACACTCAACAAGGAAAGGGCGCCGCCGGGCAGCACCATAGACTTTGACATTGACTTTAGTCAAGTCGACATGGATTATGAGGGTCCTCTGATGGATGTGGTTAGCCATTAAGAAAAAGAAGAGCTACCATCGGTGCTAAGGTTAAGCACCAAAGACAGTTCCTCACTAAAGGGGAAAAATGTGATGGTACAGCATGACCCTATGTAGGGGACTAGTCGCCTACCATCTATGATAGCTACACCGACCGGAGGCCTAGTCGCTGCCAATGATGAAAGACTTCCAGAAGCACCACTACAAAGAACAAAACGCAGAAATGCTAATCGCCGGAAGCATTGGGCTTTCTTACGCGAAGAGAGAAGTCGCCAGAAGGAGGCAGAAAAATTGCTCACCCCTATTCCTAAGGGGAATATCTACTATCTAGGCTAGATTGAGACCTCTTTCAGCTTGCCTGCTATGACGACGAGTCTGGATTTGTTACAGAGCCATAGATACCACCAATTTCAAATGTTCTTTGTACGGGTTGCCCGACATGCACCGCCGATATACCTACACGTAGATCAGCTACAAGGGTATTTGTGGAGTGCCCGGACTACAATGTTCTTCACCTGGAGCGCTATAATACTTTAAAGGAGTTCGCATACACTGACGATGGATTTCAAGCCACTGATCACCCAATGGGGGAACCATATGTCCCGTTAGATACAGAACCATATATCCTGTTGGATACGGATTCATACATTCCGTTGGAGACAGAAGCAACACCAACTTTGAATCCCTTTGATGTTGAAATGAGGGAACATCCTCGACGGCCACCAATCATCAACACGACATAATACTAAAAAATGAGTAAAGTAAACAAAAGGGATTTTGAATTCTATGAAGAAATTCAAGGAAGGTTCATTAATATACTAGAAGGCTTGGAGCTATATACAAGGGTCTTCTCTGAAAACGACAAGAGAAGTATTCTCGACTACATTTTTTATCTAAGAGATAGGGGTCGAGCAGGCCTCCTGATGGAAAGAAACTATTCCGAGCTACGGAAGTAGATGCTTGGAAAGGGCAGGTTACCATACAATGTGGTTACTGTTACAACTTCACTAAAGTCAGACAGGAAATCCTTATGGAATTCTGAGACACGCTCAGGTGGATCCGCTACCTCCCATGATAAAATGGATGATTAAGAGAATGGTCTGATAGAGCTACAACCAGCTGACTGTATTCCTAATAGTTGTATCATCAACATATACGATGAAGGCAACTGCATACCCCAACACATTGACCATCACGAGTTTGTCAGACCTTTCTGCATTGTCTCTTTCATGAGCAAGAGAAACATTCTGTTTGGAAAAGAGATAGATGTCATCAGCCTCGATGAGTTCAAAAGATCTGTGGAGATTCTGCTACCCGTAGGTTTAGTGCTGGTTCTTAAAAGAAATAGAGCAGACGTCGCTAAAAATTACATTCCAGAGGTGTGACACCGTAGGGTGTATGTAACTTTCCAAAGGATGAATGCAGTAAAATGTCATAAGGATTCTGACTGGACCCAGAGCTGGAAGAACTACTGTCATACGAGCTATGAGAGGGTTGCACCTCTAAGCACATGCAAAATGAGCCCTTGTCCTAGAGCATGGCTTAGTAGGTCAGCTCGATCAAAAGCTTGCCCCACTAGAGATAGACACTCAGAGGATACCTTTTTACTACATTTCATCACAGAAGATATGATATATATTAGACATGCTCAGCTTTTGATATGTACTCAATCTTGGATATTTTCAAATGTGCTTTGATTCAGTCAACATAATTGTACTTTTTGAGGCTTTCGCCTGCACTCAATCTGTAACACTTATTGGAGCAAATTAGTGAAATCTCTTTTAGAATTTTTTTTTGTTCAATCGTGCTTTTTGTGCGATGGATAAAGGCCACATAGCCATACGTTGGTTCAGGACTACAATGAACAAAGAACAAAACAATAAAAACTTGATAATAATAAAATTCAAATAAAATACTCTTTTGAAAAAAAATCAATAAAAAAAAATTTTTAAATTTGAAAACATTATTTGATAATTAAATGTGATAAGAACAACAAGAAAAGAAAATAAATCTGTTGAGTTGATTTTCTCAATTTTGAGGTCTCTTACTCTTTGCTCGCGCAGCATGACTATCCTTGTTTGCACTAATTCTCTTCATAGCATTGCGGAATTTTACATTCTGCATACAACCTCACAAAATTTTACACATCTTCCCCACCAATTTCAATCTTTTCACATGACACACACACTTATGAGTTTGACACTACAAAATTTCTGCACTACATTTCTACTCTCAAAGCCAGTACCGAGATGCTAATTTTCTTTCCACTACCTCCTGGGTTGGATATGGGCAACAAAGCTTTCCTTCCTAATGAAATGACAACTCTTTGTCACCCCTTGGGTCAGATGTGAGGCATCAAGCTTTCCTTCCTAATGTCACACAAGCTTTTGAGAATGGTGTAGGGCCCCTTCCACGACATCCAATTTGCAACCAACGTCTCAAAATTGGTGTAAGGCCCCCTCCACGACTTCCAATTCTCTACCTACATCTTCTAGATTGGTGTAAATATTGGTGTAAGGCCCCCTCCACGACACACAATTCTCTACCTACATCTTGGAGATTGGTGTTAGGCTCCCTCCACGGCAACCAATTCTCTACCTACATCTTCTAGATTGGTGTAAGGCCCCCTCCACGGCATCCAATTCTCTACCTACATCCTTGAGATTTGTGTAAGGCCCCCTCTACGGCTTCTAATTCTCACCTACATCTTCGACATTTGTGTAAGGCCCCCTCCATGGTATCGAATTTTCTACCTACATCTTCGAGATTGGTGTAATGCCCCCTCCACGGCTTCCAATTCTCTACCTAGATGTTTGATATTGGTGTAAGGCTCCCTCTACGGCTTCTAATTATCTACCTACATCTTCGAGATTGGTGTAAGGCCCCCTCCACGACATCCAATTCTCTTCCTACATCTTTGAGATTTTTGTAAGGCCCCCTCTACGGTATCCAATTCTCTACCTACATCTTTGAGATTGGTGTAAGCCCCCGCCACGACATCCAATTTTCTTCCTACATCATCGATATTAGTGTAAGACCCCACCACGGCATCCAATTCTCTACTCACACTATTTGAGATAGGAATAAGTCCCCCACCATGGCATCCTACTCTCACTCTTCCAAGTCATTACCTAAATGCTGATTCCCATCCTCTATAAACACCTATAACTTGATAATTAAAAACCCACTCTCCAATCCCCAACGAGAGTTCCTAATCCTCGATGTTGATCAGATATTCACTTGCTAATTCCCTAGCGGAAACAAATGGCACAAACAATTCTACACGTCCTTCTAGGTCGGTTGACTTAAGATTCTGTGTTATTTTTGTTGATCTCAACAGTTAATGTTAATAAGCATGGTGTGCTTGCCTAACACATCACACATATTGGGGGTCCATTTGTTGACCTCACTTTTGGTTAAGGTCTAGTTTTTTCTCTTTAATAGCCTAGGGTCTAGCCATAAGACTTTCTTATTGACTATATCTAGAGAACTAGAAAAAGGAACTCTCACCACTAGAAATTATAAACTTTCCCTTGCTCAATTTGAAGCTCTATATATTGGTCTTAACCTCTAGCACTTAGTAGGCGGGGTCATTATGGAGGAGCTTAAGGAGAGTTTCCATAGGACTGCTTGACCTTAGGGTTGATAATAGATGTTATTCTAGAGCTAGTTCACTCACTTACGCTCAGTCTCACCCACAATCACTCACAGCCCTAAACCTAAAATTGTTGACTTTGATCCCTTGATCTTTTGGGAAGCTCATCTAGATAGTCCCCTAAACCTACTGGCCCATGCTGGGGTTTAGCTAAGACCAGTACATAGAAAAACCAAATGGGGTTTCCATTAGTCCATAGCTCATATGGGGTGGTTGGCACCGGAATTCTACCAAAAATATCCAACTTTGCATTTTGCCCCAAAATCCCCTAAATTACATAGATACCCTTGGAGACATAAATTTGGCCTAAATTCCCAAAATTCCCAAATTCACCTATAATATCCAAATTTATCCAAAAATCATTTCAAATCATTTGAAGATACCCAAATTTCCGAAAACCACCCAAAATGCCAAATTTACCAAAATACCCCCAAAATTGCCAAAATTACAAAAATACCCTTGGCACCCCAAACATTTCCAAAACCTCCAAAATCACTCAAAATGTTTATAAAACAAATTTGGACCCTCCAATTAAACCCAATTTGACTATTTTGATTATTTTGACAAAAACTCCCAAATTAACTTTAAAGACCAAACTTTTCCAAATTCACCTCAAATGTCCATTAATATGGCCCAAATTTCCCTCAATTTTAATTCTAAACTCAAATTCACCTTTCATATGACCAACCTAAACCAAATCTAAGCTTAATTGGCCCGTGATTTGAGCCCAATTTTGATCTAAGTCAAGCCCCTAATTTTGGCCCTATGACTTAATCCAACCAAATTGAACCCCATAAACTACACAATTTGCCACAATTTTTGTTGAAAACTCTTCATAACAATCCTACACATCAAAATTGACCTTCAATTTTCCTTGGTAAAGCCTCAATTGCATTCAATTTTAACCCATGTCCAATAATCCCCAAATTCAGACCATCCTGGTATGCTTTAATTGTAGTTTATTTTACCTGCATTTCTAGTTTCTCATACTTTACTTTCCAGTACATTATTGTACTTACTCAACTTCATGTATGAACAAAAACACAAACTTGCATGTTAAACAACGATGTCACCCTTCATGAAAACCAAAACTACAAGGATAGTCGCAAAACCCAAAACCAAAATTAACCAAGATAAAATTCACTACAACAACATTCAAAATATAAGATAACTCAAAATTTAATCACAAACATAAAAAAACCACAATTGCAACTAAATTAAGACGTATCTATCGGATGATCGGGAATCTCTTTGAGGAGGTAACCTACGGTTACTAAAGAGACTTCCCACGGTCTAAATGAAAGTATGGAACTCATTAAGTTCAGGTTAGTAAATTCATTTGGACTAAGTGAATCCGATAGAAAATATGGTGCAGGAACGAGGGAACCGTAGGATGCTAACTGGTGTTGTTGTAATCAACTTTAACATGCCCCATAAAATTTATAGAACTTTAACCATAGGGCCATCTGATTTTATTTCATAACTTAACACATTAGAAAACTTAAACTCATCACGGCAAGGAGCTTGGAGCTAGCATGATGGGCAGCTCGACCATCTTCAATAGCAAAACATGTCTACATCAGTTAAACCAATTTCCTTCCTTAGAATTAAACAACCAAGCCATAGGACTTCGAGGAAGTTTACTTATGCAACATAAATTCTCACATCATCTTTAGGCCTTTGTACAACTCTGTTATATAATCTAAGTCCTAACTCGTCTTAGGATTCCGAGGTTATTGTCTCTCACGACCTAAATCCTCATATTTTCCATGTTATATGTGTGATTGTTTCACATAAATGTAAGCCCTAAATTAATAAAATTTGCAGGTTGAACATCTAAATATTTCTCTTAAAAATTGAAGCCAAACAATATGATAAATTGGGAAGTCACCGAGGTTCTCTTCCAGATCGATGTCATCCCCGTGTTCATCCTCCTTTAGATTCTACAACAAAATGTTGCAAACTTGAACCATTCCCCTTTCACACCTCTTTGTCCGATCTCGTTGAAAAGTCATATGCTTTTGACCTCTTTAGAAATAAAATTTCCTGATTTTTATCGAGAGTTTTGTTAGGTGACTTTGGTCATTTAAGATGTAATTAACTATAGGGGCATACCCTTAAAGGAAGCCTATCTAAACCCAACTTAATATAAATCCTATTTAATTCTTCATGTTAAATAGGGGAACTTGTCAGCAAATATAATGATTTCATAGACAAAATGAATGTCATATATTTCTTAGTTTGTTTGATCGAGCCTCATTCTCAAGTCTTATGTTTATCTTTCGGTATAAATACAGGATTTGAGGTGTAGTGCTCTCTGATTTAAACTATGAAAAATATGGGATGAGT
This sequence comes from Phalaenopsis aphrodite, assembly GCA_003013225.1. Classification (NCBI taxonomy): domain Eukaryota; kingdom Viridiplantae; phylum Streptophyta; class Magnoliopsida; order Asparagales; family Orchidaceae; genus Phalaenopsis; species Phalaenopsis aphrodite. The sequence continues at coordinate 350,124 of NEWO01000333.1, read as the reverse complement.
TTGATTTCATATATATATATATATATATATATATATATATATATATATATATATATATATATATATATATATATATATATATATATATAT
>NEWO01000333.1:312456-349529 GCA_003013225.1 Phalaenopsis aphrodite | reverse complement strand
TTTCTAAATATATAATAAACTTAAGTAAAATTTTTAAATAATAAAGGTTAATTTTAGAGATTAAGATTATTTGGTATGATAGAATAAGACTGTTTTTTTTTTTTTTAGTAGAGGAATTTGTATTTTTGAAGTACTTAAAATCTTAGAGAATCATGTAAGAAGAAAAGATTAAACCTTTATGAAAAATCTTTAAAGCTAATATAAATTTATAAAGTGAAGAAATGTGAAATGTTTTTAACTTTGAGAAGGGGATAGTGAAGTTTAAAATCATTAAAGGCTATCCAAATATAATAATCCTCATATGAAAAGAAAAAACAAAAGAAAAGAAAAGAAAAGAAAAAAATGATTTGAAAATGATCTTGAAAAAAAAGAGAAAAATGAAAAAGAAAAGAAAAGAAAAGAAAAAAAAGAGATGTGAGCAGAAGCTTGAGGAGATGCTTAATTAAAAATTGGTTTCACTTGAATCAACTTAAAGAAGAAGGCTTGACTATATTTTCTAAACTTATATTTCAGTATTAGCATATTTACTACTATTGTTTCAAGAAGTTCTTTTTCATAAGTGGCTTTAATATGAATAATTTTCAATTTTTTTGAAAAAAATAGAGAATAAAAAATTTTAGACTTGACTATTATATATTCTTATACCTTTAGTTTTAACTCGATTTGTTTTGAATTTTTCTTAAGTGATGCTATTTTATCTAGTGAACTAAGATATAGAAATCTAGAAGTTAAAATCTTTACCATAAGTCATATTTTTATGTAATAAAGGAAGTTACTTGACGACAAGTAACATTTAAGTTTGGGTGATTTTCATACACCAAAAATATATGCATTTTTAGACCCATATTTTATGCCTAATTTTGGTGATATTGCACTTTAATAGAAGGTATTTTCTATGTTTTACTGCATGTTGTTGAGTTTGAGGACTTGAAGCAAAAATGAAGCAAAAAGAATGAAATTTGGAGTAAAAATAGAGAAGTTCAACATTTATTTAGCACCGACGACACCATATTGGGCACTGTTTGATAGAAAATTTGGATTTAATTACGGACCTCTGGTGCCGACGTTGCTAGAATGGGCGTCGACGACGCCAGTGTCAGTGGAAGCTCTATTTCTAAAAGAATCAATGAATTTGGATGCTTTTTGAAGAGCTTTTGGATGCACCTATTGGAGAATTTACCTAAGCTCTATTTAGGATTAAAATTTGATAAACCCCCCCCCCCCCTCGCCCTTCGCACCATTTCAACTTCTTCCACTCACTTCTACACACACCTACATTCTACACCATTAGTTAGTTATTTTTTTTATAGATTTGAGTTTTTGTGGTGAGTTTAAGTGTCAATTCTTCTCTAAAAAGTGTTGGAGAGGAAGAGAAAAGAGAGATTTCTTCTTCCCACATTTTCTAAAAGAGGTTACAAAGGATTTTCTTTGAGAAAGAGTTTCAGATAAGTGTTGTTTGTTTATTATTATTGTATGAAATTTCTTTTATATATGAAATTAATATTTTGTTGTATCTTTCTCATGAAGTGTGAGTAGGTTCCTTTATTTTTCTCCCTAGTCTGAGATATGGTTAAATGAAGAGATAATGTGGATGTGCCAATGTTAAAATTTAAAGTAAATTGGCATGGTTTTTCAACTCCTCTCTTAATTTACTTTTATATTTGGCCAATTGAATTGTTAAAATATATTGTGAAACATATGATCCAAGAAATGGAGTATGAGTTTTACAACAGTGTGAGAATCACATTTAAGTCCATGAAGGAGTATTTCATTCATGGGATTAAGTTCAAATAAATAGGAAAATATACTTTGTTGGGTGTAGAATTGGAGATTTATAGTGTGAAAGACTAAAAATCCCCAATTCGATCTTAGTGTTTAAAAACTAAAGCGACAGTTTGCCTTCAGAAGAAGGGAAGTGGGAGCTCTAATGTTGGAGCCAGTATCGTCCTAGCCTAGCCATGGATTTAGGGACTAAACCTAAGATTAGCCAATGATTGTCTATAACACTGAATTAGGGTAGAGAATTAAAATTGCTCCTATTTGGTATAATACATTTATGAACCATTTATCTCATCTCATTTCACCAAAAATTGATTATAGTCAGAAAGATACTTTTTCACATTAGAAAACTTCATCACATAAACATAGTTTAAGAGCTTAATAGTTAATAATTTTGATCCCTACTTTTAAATTCTGCTAGTAGTAAATATTTCAACTTTGATAGTATCTTAAACATTCAAAATTAGTGACAGTAATTTCGTTTGATTTATGTAAATTTCCTAGTTAATTTACCATTTCAAATTTAAACCTTCCACATGGGATCGATAATTGAGACTTAAAAAAAAGTATTATATTACATGATAATGATATGTATACTTGCACAGAATACCAACTTTAAGAGATTAACATTATTATTCATAAAGTATCACATCAAGTTTTTTGCGCCATTGCAAATCGAAGTAAACTTTACAATTTTTACACAGCTATATTTTCATATGGGATCACCAAGGCAATCACTCTGATAGAGCCGTATTCAGAAAAATATCGATGGAGTACAGCTTGGAGCAAATCATCAAAGAAGATACTGGATCAGATTCATATCGCTTCAGCTCATGCAGCCGTTCAGAGTCTATAGCCTGCATGGAGATTTCACTAGAGAAACCACCGCAACTACAAGAGAAAGAGAAAAATGATGTCGTGAAGATTGATAGAGCTGAGGGTAGGACAAGGGTTGCCTCTGCTAGATTAGTTGTCTCGGATTTGGGGAAGAAAATCCTCGAACCCTTGACCATGTATGATTATCTTTTTGCCCCACTAGGGTATTACGAATATAATGATTATGATTTTGGCTACATTTTATTTATAGTGATAATGTAATTGACTTTGTTCAATCTAACTCCAATATCATATCCCAAACTGATCCTCAAATCATACTTAAGTCTAATGAACCCATTAACAAAGACGAAGGTTGGAGAAGCATGAGGAATTATTTTTGGGACATAAATAATGACGTAGTTATCTATTCAAGTTTTAATGTGGAGGCCCATTTAGTATAACTTGAGGTATGATCATGCATCCAACCCATTTTCAAACTAGTCTGAAGGCCATGCAGGAAAGTAAAAACATGTTCTAAAAGTCCTGAATCTCTTAATACTAAATTTTGATTAATCTTGAAATTTTATTAAAATTTTTTTAGAATAATTAATAATTTTTAGGTCCTACATAGCCTAAATGACAAGGTTTGATTCCTAAACAAAGGCACAACCTAAAATGGTAAAACCAATCCAAGCATACATTCATGTAAGAAAAATAAGAAAAATAAGCCAAATATAAAAAAAGAAAAGGCCAATGCTCTTGGGTTGGTGACATATCCCAGAAGTGAAAAAAGATAACCAGACACCACATAAGTACATGCCTGGTCTAAAATTGTTACATTAATAAGATTTAAAATTAAGGTAAGGAACATAAGCGAGTAGCTCATGATCCGCGTCACATAGTTTCGCTCATCTGACACCTTAGAACTCATGCCCATACCTTATATCAAATACAAGACTCCCTTAGGGACTCTAAAAATTACATAAAAAAAATCAAAAACAAAGGACTCAATCAACATGAAAGCAACTTTAGTGTGAAAGCTAACATGCAACGCATATAAGCTATCGCTGATGGGACAAGCTAAGCAGCACCTCAAGAAAAGAGTTATCATTTATCATTATATTGCTCATCCATGTTACATGTGTAGTGTGAATTTTAGGCATGGTTTCCTACAAGAAAACCAATTCAATAAACTACCATGCATATCTAAATAGCAAGCATGAAACACACCAAAAGCACATAAGGTGATGCCTTTCTAGGGTAACCAAACCAAAGAGAACTATATCCATAACACCAAAAAGACTACCTAGCATCCTAAAACATAGCCTAGTACACAATCTAATGAGAAGGTGCTCTAACCATCTTCTAAGTGTTCAAAGTAAGTCTCCAAGTATGTATGACTTTCATGGGGTCACCACACTAGCCCCTTCCTCATGATTTATGGGATCTAAATGGTGACACCCATGATGGTTTTTAAAAAGGAATGACCTTACATATGGCCTAGCTTTTTACATATATAATTTCAAAATTATGGATGATGTAATAACTAGAAAAATATATTTTCTTAGTTTTAAAATAGGGTCCATTAAGGGTAGACCCGTAACATGGAGGGTGACATAAGTTAGATCCATTGGATCCTTAGCACATTCATACATGTGTCAATCTTGATGCATTATATCACATTGCTTGTTGGGGTTAACCGAACAAGCAATGCTCATTAAGGCATCTCAATCAACATGGGTGTGTTGTGGAGATAATGGCCTAAAAGATGGGTGTATTTTGGAGGCAGGCAGCGATGCAAAGGATAGGTGTGTCTTGGAGGCAATGACTTGAAATGGTGGGTGTGCTGTGGAGGTAATGGCCTAAAAGATGGGCGTAACATTGAGCGAGTTTTAGGAAGGTTGAGTGTGCACAACATAAAGCAACTTAGAAGTGGGCGTGCCATGGAGGTAGTGGCCCAAGTGAATGAGTGTATCACAAACGACACTAACTCAGGAGAATGATGATTCTCACTAGAGAGAATATTGTAAGTTGGGTGATCATATGAATAAACACTCAAAAGACAACTCAAACATGTGATAATGATTATAGAAAAGATCATGCAAGTAACACTAATGCACATGCAAAACACATACAATGCAAGTCAATTTAGTTGTTCGACCCATTAGGTCGACCGTGTGGTCAATCCAAAGCAATGTAGCTAATGGGCTTAGTCGTGCTAAGGTGGCCAACTGTACCAAGGTTACTGGTTGACAGGATCGAGAAGGTAGGTCATATAAGAGTGATTGGTCGATCGTGCCGAGGCTGCCTATCTGACCAAAATGGTCAGTCAATTTGATCGAGACAACCTTTCAGACAGCAAGGTCGACTAGGCTTGAGCGGCCGGTCGGACCAAATTAATCGATTGACTAGGCTAGGGTGGCTAGTTAGACCAAAGTGTATTGTCAATCGGGTCTGAACGATCAGTAAAGGCAAAGTTTAGTATGTGCGATGCAACATCTAAGTTTAATTTTATTGGCTAATCAATAGACATAAAATTGAGTTAATTAGAATTGAACAGCGAGTTTGCCTAGCATGGGTGACCAAAACCACTAGGACACTACATATAAGGAATACACATTACAAGTCATTTGGTATTATTGGACCAATTAAATCATTCAATGACAAGCGATCAATTGAGTCAGACAATGTCGGGTGGTCCGTCATACTTGCCTCGTGTGGGTGACCAAACTCACAGACATACAAACATACAATACAATTCGCAAGATGCAACACACACCCATCATGACTTACAACATGATATGATGCAATCAGTCACAATTAATAGTGATCCAAACTCAACTAAAACTCTCATGTAGGCAGCTAGGGTTTTAGCTTTTGGATATGCAACATAGCCGCGTATGGCTTTGGCATGGAATGTGGGGAACTTCATCCTTTGATTTCTCATAGGAGAACTCATTTACCATACATAGAACGTAATAGATATTAAGCTTTTTCCATTCTAAAACCCCTCCACAATCTTCTATAATGGGCTAGCTACAAATCTTTTTCCATTCTGCAAGATCCAACTATTCTAACCCCTCCAACAAAGGTTAGAAGCACCAAAGTCATGAAAGATTTGGATTCTGACCCACTGAGATTTAGATTTAGGGTTTATAATGCGAGTTCACTTGAATTCACAAAGGATTGGCCATGAATGTGCTTCAAAACAAGGGCTTCCTCTAAAAATCAACAACATGAACCTTGCATTCTCTACAAACAACTTAGGTTTAGCTAAGAAAGAAAAATGGAAAGAGTTTTAGGTAATCTCACCATCGCGGTGGTTGATCGATGTCACAAGCTTGCGTTATGAATGAAGTCCTTTCCCAAAGTAATGAGGAAGCACTCCTCGCTAGAGAGATTCATGGAAAAGATTCATTGGAGTTCTCCTTCTACAATATAGACTTATGCTCGCCTCACCGGAAAGACCATGAGGTTGTCAGAGTCCTCCCTTCCACAAGCTAGGATTAAGCTTTGCTTCCAAAAGAGGAGAAGTTTGTGCCTCCAAGAGCTCCTTCTAAAACTCCTCTTCACTTCCTTTCTCAAAGGGTTTTGGTGGGAAGATCCAGAAGATAAAGCTCTCTAGGTGTGTTGAAGTATAAGAAAAGAGGGATACAAAGAAGTTTACGAATAAGAATGAAGAAAGAGATGGTTTGGAAGATGAAAACCCTTCAAAAGCTTTAAGCCTTCCTCCTATGCTATCACCTGGTATTTCTACAAATTACTTGCATGATAACCTTCCAAAATGGCCAACCCCTCCTCTTTTCTCCTCTAATCCCTTTTCTAAGGGTTAGAAAACATTATCATGATGTTTTATGCACCTTCCCATTGCAAATCAAGTTGATCCCAAGGAGCTGAAAATGATAAATGATGCACAATCTCCTCTGCTGGGTGCATTGGCACCAAATTTACTATCCCACACATCTTAGGTGGGAGCTTAGGTTCCCAGGGGGTGCATATACACTGCCAAGCAATTTGGGGAGTGACTACCTTGACTTGTCACCTTTGCACCAGGTTGGTGGCACATAGGTACTCTTTATGTTTGGCGCATAAAAGGGAGTGATCTTCACACCTTGGTCTCACATCCTCTAGTGTTGACCACAACTCTTTGTTTCTTAAGCTCTCGTGGGTGGTGCATATGTGCCACACTATATAAGATAGGATTCCATTATTTGGTCTCGGGTTCAAGCTCTGTCGCTTTGCTGGGACTTTGCGTAGACCGCTCTTAAAGACCCCCGAACTACTGGAAGCATCAAGGTATGAAAGTTGGTCCTCCTTATGTTGAAGGGAATCATTAGGGTGTGCTGAATAGAGTAAAAATGTTGTCATGAGGTTGAGTACGACCCTGGTGGTCAAAAACCCAAATTTTCCCAAAATGTATGTAGGAGTTGTTGGTGACAACCCTTGGCCACCAAAGACCATAGATTGATGGAGTAAGCTCTCTAAACATTGAAACCGACATCAAACATGTTCTGAGTTAAAGCTGACATCACCCCATGGTGAATTTTCTCGGGTAGGCTAAAATCAATGTCGATCCCGATTCTGTGCTCGGTGCACATACCAAGTGGTCTCAGATGGGTTTAGGGTTTGTCTTGAGCTACGGAATACTATAAATGAACACTAGATCATCTTGAATCATTCAAGGGGACACCCTACACGCGTGACAAAAAAAAATTGATGCGAACATTAGAAGTAAAAAAAATTGCAAATAATAAAGGCATCAATCACACTCTATCTATAAGGGTATGGGCACAAAAATATAGGGAGTGCAATTATTAAAAGCTCTCATTACAAAATAAATAAATATGCTTTGTTGTTAATTCTCTTATTCTTATCTCATCTGCTGCTTTAAAGAAGTCAGAGAATTAAGAGACTCAAATACATTAGAAATTTGTCTATACGAATCTCGAAGAGATCTAAAAACAAAAGGACAAAAGAGTGTAGCTTAAGAGGGACCAAAGGTGGAAGATCAACAAGGGGAACATTGAGGGTCCAATAGAGATAGGTCACTGATCCATTAGTGAAAGACGAAAAGTCCACTACTGTCATACCAAAGGACCCACTTGATTATGTACAACCCTTCTTAACCATTGTTGAAGGCCAACTGAATGCAGACCATCCAAACTAAAGATCATTGCTAATGGAATCAAGCAGTGTCACTGACCAGCCTCTCCCTACAACTCGACTCAAAAGAAAAGTACATCATTGCTAGCCATCACACAAAAGCCCTTAAGTTTTCACATCAGTGATGCAGAATTAGCCAAAATGCACCCAATAGAGCAACATGAAGGATCTTTTTTGATTTTCAAGTGAGCTACATCTAGAATTACAGTGATTTACCCTCTGCTTGTTAGTCTAGTCTTACTCTACCGATATGAGTTCCCCATTCGGGAATCAATAGTTGACAACCAGAGTAGCTTAAGAGACCGATAAAACCAAGCTGATCGAGCCAAGTCCAACCGACTCATAGACCATCGATGGCCACCAACAACCACAATAAAGCACAGTCGAACAAACAAGTCTTAATCGAGCCAAGGCCAACTGATCTCAACCGACCAAGCAATAGGGTAACCGAGCAGATGGCCTATACTTGTGAAATACCCAAAATATCCGATAACGGCTCCATAAAGCAGAGATAAATGTGTAACTTTATATATTGCACCGCCTTCTCTATACATAAGGGATAAGTGGGACTTTGTCAAAAAAGGCTAATCAATAATTTGTATTACTATTCATTACTGCATTTCCCTCTCCATCTTTTTTCTCTCTCTGTTGTCTTAAGCTTTATTCCTTGATTGCATATTTGGATTTAACAAACAATCAACCAAATAAAACATTAGGTGATTTGGTTTTGATTTCAGAAGAATATATCAATTAAGTATATACAATTTGACTTGAAGTTTAAAAATTGTATGAAGTTAAGATAATATAAATAAATGCTGTTCAAACAATTAAAAATAAATTTAACACCTGAGAGAAATTAATGAAATAATAGGGATAAAATAAAATATGATTTTTATGATGAAGGCTATGATATTTTGACCTAGTTAATCAAAGTTCAAGTTGCCAAGTAGATACAGAAGCAATTGAGCTGGTCTACGGTCAGCAACCATGGCGGCCTTAAGAAGGCAAATCAAATCAAAGTGGTTTTACAAAAACACATTAACGTGTCCATATTTCCAGAAAATAAAATAAAAATGACTTTAATACTTCGTTAAGTAAATTAAAAAATCAAAATTTTCATCTTCTTCGAGAAATTATGATATTAAACTAAGACTTTTACACAAATTTACACGTTTCACTATTTATAATCACACCAGATTTTCCGATAGGCACTTTCAACTAACCACGATGTACGTGGGAGTATTTTTTTTTTATTTTTTTTATTTTTTGGTAACGTGGAGCAGAATTTTAAAATAAATTAATGTATTATAATGACTCATATAGGCAAACATTTGTTTTTATTAAAAAATATTTTTTTCATTCGATTTATGAATGGAAATTGAAATTTTAAATTAGGTTTTATTTATTTATTTATTTATTTTTGAGATGAATGCAGTATAAATTTTATCTGTTTATTATACCTTACACTCTTCTCAAATTAAATTTAGTTTTTTGGAGATCCATTGTACCCTGAAAATTGTCTGTTGAAATACATCTCAAAATTAGTGGTTGCATTATTAGAATTATAAAACATATATATATATNNTATATATATATATATATATATATATATATATAATTTTATCTCAAGATAAGCAATAAATTTAATTATTTTTTATATCTTTATACTATAGTTTTATAACCTTTATATAATATTTATCTGCTTCAAAGTGAAATCTTACAATATATGTTTGCATTTGAAGTACATGAGGTGTTTTTGGAGAAGAACTAAGCACACACCACCTAATCCTTACATGTTCACCTGTCTAACAACTCAATATTTAGATTTACTTATAAATTATCTTCATCTTTAATTAATACCGAAATAGACACTAATATTGACTTATCTAAGATAAAACAGACCTCTTAAAACATATTTTCTTATATTAGTTAGCCAATTAGATGTTATATAAATATATAGATGTAATATTTATTTATATATATAATAGCAGAACAAACAAACAACGTTTTCAACGACACATATCACCGCCATCTTCACATCCCTATTAATATCTAACGTTAAGCCATATCTTTTGCCTGTTTCCTTCATCTGAAATTAGCAGGCCATGGCTTCTCTTCTCCTTATTGTCTCCGAGCTTCTGTGGTCAAATTCAGCTCCGAGCTTCTACCAGAACGAGAACTCTTCTGAGGCGATACCAAAGAAAGTGCATGAATTTCACCATGAAGATAGAGAGGAAGAAACTTCCCTGCTTATGAACAGGGTTGAGAATCTAAATTGTTTGAAGGTTTCAGTGGAGAGCCTTTGCCTGCATGTCATGTTTCAGTGAGTTTAAAGGCTGATGGGATTTTTATCGGCTTGAAAGTTATTTATGATAATGAAATTAGAACCAGAGAAACTTCTCTTATCAAGTGCAGCATTGAAGATGGGAGAGTTCAATAGGGAGAACTTGTGAGATTTGTGTAAATACATTGAGATATCTCACACCCATACTTTCATTTTTACACGCAAGCTTAAATCTTTCACATCACATCAGAATATACATTACTATCACTTTTTAACATCCTATTACATATTTTCAAGCATATATTTAAAGCACCAATTTACTATGCTGGTCAATTTGAACGTTCAAGTGTGAGTGTAGTAAATATATAAGAATTGTTTGCATATATGTAACTTCCCCTTAGCAAGTTTTATTATTATGGTGTATGTCATTTGAGGTATGCTATTGGCTGATTATTTTTCTAACAAAATATTGTCTATAATTGACGTCATGTGCTAAAAATGTTTTGAAGAAATGAAGTTTGGTATTCATATAATTTGATCAGTTTAACTTTATTTGAAAATTGTAATTTTGCCAGCTCCAAATTGTTGACCTTGCTTTTATTGGGATTTTAAAATTCATAAATTAACAAGCATGGCTTTTGGCATGAAACATAAATCTTTAAATAATTTAAATAAATGAGCTAGTATTAATTATTAGTGCTTCTTTGGAAAGAAAGTGATGAGCTCTGGCAACGCGAAGGCGATTTTAAGGTTTCCATCTTCTTTAGTACCGTGAAGTTTTTTTTTGGGTTTCTCTGTGAGAAATCCACATTTCCTATCTCAGGGAAAATTTCTCTTTCTCATTCTTATTTTTCTCTTTCAATTTGTTGTTTCTTTAGGTCTTTTGGGGCATTTGCCCCACGGATTCTCTCCCCCCCCCCGCTTCTTCATTGTTAAGATCTAATTCGATAAATGTTCCAACTTTGAGTTGGAAATGATTAATATTATCTGACGTTGATAGATCTAGTTCTTTTAATTATCTTACGTTCCTCCTAATGAAAAAATCATTTTCACATAAATTGAAATTGCGTATGGTTCAAAGAAATGGGATCTTACCCTTGTTGGTTATGCCTTAGGAAAAAGACCTTTCTATGGCTATCATCAACTAGTGATTGGAAAGCTTTGGAAGTTAAAAGGTTCTGTCAAACTACTTTCTTTAACTGAAGGTTTCCTTATTTAATTTTAAATGACTTGAAGATATGGAAAAAGTTCTTTGAGGAGTGTCTTGATGTATTGGTGGCAAGTCATTTCTTTTTAAGAGATAGAATCCTATTTTTAAACAAGTTAAAGAGGATTTTAACGAAGTTCCTATATGGGTTATATTTCTTGTTTTACCTCTTTTTAGCTAGACAAAAATTGGCATCTCTAAGATAGCGTGTAAAATTTGTTTACATTTAGCAGTTGATCCTCTACTTGCTAAAGGTACCCGTTTAAATTATGCTATAGTAAATATTAAAATTAATATTGAATCTATTTTACCTGATTCCATTACAATAATGGCGATGGATAGAGAAATTATTTTTCTTGTTATGTATAAATAGAAACCCTTAACTTGTATGAACTGTTCAACATTTGCTCGTAGTCCTTTTTGTCCTATGAATACTTCTAATTTTTGGAATGCCATTAATACTTTATTTAGAGAGAGGAATAATCAAAGGAATAACATTAATGGTAATTTAAGATATTGAAGTTAATATATTAATACAAGCAGATCTATTGTTTTTTGCCCTGTTTTGAATACTTTGGTTTCAAAATTTCAATTAATAATGTTCTTCAGGGAAATAACTTTGTTTTACCTTTTTAACTATTAATATTAATTCTTCTCTTGAGAGGGGTAATATTGTGAATAATTTATTGGATAAGACTAATTCTAATTATGATATTTCTAATGTTATTGCTGATAATCTTTAAAATGCTAGAGCCGTTAATAAAGAAAATTTTGATGAAATCATTTCTCCTAGTGATAATCAAGTGGTTGATGTTGTGGATAATGAAATCGATGTGTGGCAATTGAAATTGCTCTTGTTAATGAGAATACTGTTGACTCCAATGGTAATACTAATGTCACTATTGTAATCCTGCATGCAATGATTTGATAGTTTTCAATAGATTTTCTCCTCTTAATGTGAATTCTGGCATTGTTATTACCTCTGCTTCTATTTTAAATCGTACGTTTAATAACGGTAGAGGTATTTCTTCCTCTTCTACTCTCTTCAATGCAAGAACTAGGAAAGATAAAAATAAATAATTTTTTTTTCTCTTTTCCTTTCTCTTTTTTTTTTTTTTTTTTTTCCAAATTGGTTTCTTGAAATGTTCGTAGGCTTCATAATGAGGCCAGTATTGTGGAATTTAAAAATTTTTTTTAAGGATTTTAAAATTGATTTTTTTTGTCTATTGGAGACAAACTTATCTTCTTCCAATATTTCTAATTTTATCATTTCTAATGAGATTACTATTTTTTTCTATTGAAGGTTGTGTTGATGACTTCAACATTGCTAAGAATGGTAGAATTTGAATTAAATGGAACAAGATATTTTAAATTTTACCACTCTTATATTGCATCCTCAGTTTATTAAGTGTTTTATTACTTTTTCATCAAATATTATGTTTTTTGTCATTATTGTATATGCTGATGATAGTGCTTTTAGTAGAAATGTGCAATGGAATTTTATTATTTGTTTATCTGATATTATTCAAGTTCCTTTGTTACTTTTAAGTGATTTCAATTGTATTAGAACAAGTAAAAAGAAATTTGGAGGTTACCTCCAACTATATAAATTGTTTGATTTAAATGACCGTATTTTCAATGCTGCTTTCATTGAACTTCAAAATGTTGGTTATATTCTTTGCTAGTATAATATTAAATTAATAATCCCATAAGATGCTTATTAGATAAATCTTTTGGAAATTCCTCTTGGATTAATTCTTACCCGGAATATTTTTTTGAAGTATTAAATTGCTACTCTTCTGATCATCATCCTATTTTAATTTCGTTGGGTAAGGCTTCTTCCTTACATTGTAGATTCATATGCATTATTGGACTCTTTGTCCTAATTTTATTTTACTTGTTTCTTCAGCTAGGAGTGCATCTGTTAAAGGTGATCCTACTTTTTCTCTATGTGATAAGCTTCAAAATGTTAGACACGCTTATAAAGGTTGAAATGGGAATTCCTATAATGATTTATCTAAATACATTGCAGACCCCAAAGAGAGACAAATAACTATTATTACTCATCCAGAAACTTCTCATCTATCTAAATATTTGTCTTTTCTGATTAAAGAACTTTATCTACATGCAATACTTTTTATAAAATTAATTTTTTACTTTTAGTTAGCAAACTTAAACTTATTCTTCATAACATTTTTAATCTTGTCTAGTCTGGTTATATCAAAGGTTGTGATATTGCTGATAATATTATATTAGCGAATGAAATAATCTATGGCTTCAAATCTGTTAATTCTTCGAGACAAATTTATGTAAAATTGATATTACTAAATCTTTTCATAAAGTGAATAGATACATTCTTTTCATAGAATGGAAACTGTTCATTTTCCTTCTAGTTTTATTAATCGTGGTACAACCTATACTAATAATGTACATTTTTCGGTTATTATAAAGAGTTAATTAATACGACATTTTCCTTTTATTTCTTGGTTTCGTAAAGGCTGTCCTCTCTCACCTTATCTTTTTCTTATAATAATGTGTTCTCTTTTGAGTCATGCTTGAGAATAATTTGAATAATAATTGCTCTGATGTTTCTCATCTTATCTATGCTAATGACATTTTTATACAAGGTAAAGCTAATATTCATTATATGAGAGCCTTGAAAGATTTAGTAAAGTAACTAAACTTCATATAAGTACTTTAATATCTGACATTACCTTTTCTAAATTTGTTGATGTTTCTATTCATAATGATATTACCCCTTTATGTGGTTTTAACATTAAACCATTTCCTTAGAAATTTTGAGAATCACTATAATGACTCCTAAGTTGTAATTTTTTTATTTTCATATTCTTATTAATAAAATTAACAATTGGTTGGCAAGTTGGAAAAGAAAACTTAATCTTCAGTTGGTAAGTTACAACTTATTAAATTCAGAATCTAGAGTTATTTGTCTAATATTTTTCTTAACAGTATAAAAAGGAAAATATCTTCTTTGAATTTTAATCTCAACAAAGTAACAAAGATTGTAAGAATCTCCATATTATTGATTCAGATAAATTTGTTATTCCTAAACACTGTGGTGGCATTGCTCTATCTTCTTTAGAAACTATTAATATCATGTGTAAAACTAAAAATATTTGGAAACATTATGGTTATCATTCTATTCTTTCAAGTTAAAGTTAATCATTATAGTTCTTTATCTTTTTCTAGAATTTCCCCTTTTTGGAAGGATTTTCTTAAAGTGGTTGAACGTATTATTAGACCATCTTTAACTTCTAAAATCACTTTGAATAGTCGTTTTTGATCTTTAGTTTAATGATTTGTCTTTAATTGAGAACATTGGCAGTATTATTTTTAATTGTTGAAATCTTCTTGATGATGCTAAAATTTGTGATGCATTAAAGAATAATATTTTTAATTTTGAATTGTTTAGCAAAGCTCCAGCTTTTTTCATTACGGATTTATGCAATATTCCAATCTCTCAAGGTCATACTAGTTTTTGGAAAAAAAAAATAAATCATAAACTTATTTATCACTTCTTATATGCAACATTCCTAAAGTGGATTGGTTCAGACATATTTGGTTTAAAGGTTATGCTATTAAATATGCAATCTTTTCTTGCAAGATTATTGATGAAGGTTTAAAGACTTGTGATATTCTCAATCATTTTGGAATTAATATTTTTAATCTTTATTCTCTTTGCTTTAATAATTTAGAGAATCATGGTCTTCTTTTCTTTGAATGCCCTTTTTTACATTTTCAGATTAATAAATGTGTTCCTTATGGTAACTTTTATACTACTCCTAATCTTTCTTAGATTTTATTTCATTCTAATAATCTTAATTCTAAAATTCAAGAAAGATTTCATCTTTTGCATTTAAAAATCACTGTTCATTTCATTTTGTATGAAAGGAATAATATATTTTTTAATAATAAATTTATTCAGACCAACACCCAGGGTCAACCCTATGGTTCAGCAATCCTTAGAGTGACTCATCTTGAGTTTCCCCCATAGTGACCGCACCTACTAAGTATTTAGAGGTTTAGAGCAATATGTGGAACTTCAAGTTGAGTGGACAAGAGTGTAGAATTCCTAATGGTGAGGGTCCCAGATCTATTTTTCTAGGAATAGTCAACAGGAAAAGTCCTATGGCTAGACCCTAGGCTATTAAAAAGGAAAAACTAAACCTCAGCCAAAAATGAGGTCAACAGTGCCAAAAAAGGTATTTAACTTGAAAAATCAATTTAAAATGCTTTGAAATTTTTATGGGGAGTTATCTGGATCCGAAAAAATAGCAGAGATAAAAAATTAAGTCATTTTGATGTTTGTGTTTTCCAAAATTAATTACCTTATTAATTTAGGGTTTATGAAGATTTGGTGCATTTTAAATTACTTAACTCATGAGAAATTTTCCTAATGGTTCTCTAATCATAGTAAACCTTCCAAAATTTTCTTGTATTTTTCTAAGCAATGTGCAAATTATTATGATTTATTTAAGCAAATAATAGGCATAAACTTAAAAAATATGGATCTCTGTCTAGAGTTCTCCTCTGACTTTGGAAAAAGCAAGAAATGTTTCTCTTAATGGAGGCTACAACATGCCAAAAATTCAAGCCATGGTGAAATGCCTATATGCATGAAGAATCAAAAGACTCAAGAAAGTGTTTAATTAATTCAAAATAAAACATGCATCAAATGGACTTCAAATTATTTTCACATTGTTCTCCTCTATTCACTAAGCAAGAGGGTATTTTTAGTTTATTTTTGTGATTTTTATACACCAAGATATGGATTTTTAAAGTTAGGGGTCATTTTATGATTTTTTTATTCCCTATTTATCTATTTAAACGAGCGGCGCTGACTGGATCCTAGGCAGCTCCGAAGCTCCTCGCGATGCTTTCCCATTTAACGTCGCCATCCATGCTAGCAGCCACGCATCCCACGGTTTATGTAAAGAAGCTTTTTCTGGCTTCATCTTGACCGTTCATCAGATATACGCTCGATCGACGACACTCCGTCATCATCCCCAATGGCCTAGCCCGAGAACTATCCATCTTCAAGGCTTGATATCTCTCTGATTTCTCAACCAAACTGAAAGAATTTTTTTTTTAATGCTCGTCTAGACTAGAGGAACATATCTATACGGTAAGATGCCATGAAATTAAGTCAAAGAAAATGGAGAATCAAAAGAGGCTCGAGATGAGGAGGGGTTCAATACCTTTGCTCTGAGAAGGGAAGCTTCAATCAGAGATGCTTGGCAAGTTCATTGGAGACCAAGGAGGCTAGGGATATAGCCTCTTGCTGTGGTGTAAGGTCAAGGTTTGAATTAGACCAAGCTCGATTTCAGGAGTTGATCAAAGTCTATGCTAGGGGCACTGTGGAAGGAGGATTTGAATAGGCTTTGTCTTCTTCCAGTGTTGTGAAGGTATGGGTAAGTTTAATTTTAGATTGGTAGACTGTGGAGGTGTGTTGAGCTCTGTCCTGGTTTTAGGAAAAAGTTTGAGCTCAAAATTGAGGTTCCACAGTGGGAATCAATGGAGGAAGATGGTTGGATTGCACTGAGGAGGTCTCAAAGAAGCTTGGTGAGTGATTTGGGAGCCTCTCTCAGAGAAAATTTTAGCACTCCCTCCATGGCCGTGGAGGTGGGCTTTTCTAAAAATAGCTAAGGGGTGGCTATTATGGCCAATTAGGGGGTGCAATGTCGTGCTTAGGTGGAGGAAGAGAGGCTCTAACATCTCATTTGCATGAGGTGGCCTCTAGGTTTGAATTGGGTGAAGCTTAAGAGGGGGTGACACTCATTTTCAGCTTCTCCGTCTACTAGGTCAGCCAGCCATTGTAGGGGGAGGTGGCTAGGAGCTCAGGGAACCTAGGGGAATATGTCACAGTAATTTAATGGGCTTGGGTTTAGTTTTGGCAGAAAGAATCTTAAGCTTAAGTATTTATGGCATGAAATCCATTGATTTAAGGGACCATTGGTTCATGGCTTAGCTTAGGTGGTTAAGTAAGTTTTGGCTCAATCTTAGGGTCCAACTAATGACTATGGAGTCATTAATTTGATGGCTTTGGGGTGGTTAGGCTACATTTAGTGCATGGGTCCAAGTGGGTACAAATGACCAAAACATAGGTTTGGGCTAGGTTAGCCATGTTCTTGATCCCAATTGCTTGATGAACTTGGTGTAGATGATTGCAATGAACATTTTTGGTGAAGGATTGAAAGGATTTTGAGTTCATTTGAAGGGTAAATTTGAAGGAATTTGAAAATTGGTCATTTTGGGCTAACCTTGGGTCTAGATTGGGCTAGCCTTGGGCAAGCCTTGGGCTAAGTCCAAATTGATGGTTGAAAATGGTCAAAAAGAATGCCATGAAGTGTTTTCATCATGAATTGGGTGCCAATTTTTGGAATAAGGTAATCAATTTTGTGAAACTTGGGGATAGCTAACTTGGGGCAATTTGGGGATTTTGAACTTAAGTTAAAATTAAATGAAATTGAGACTTCACCAAGGCCAATTTATGGTCAATTTTGATGTACAAAAATGTTATAAAGTGTTTTCAACATAAACCATGGCCAATTGAGGGGGGCTATCGATTCAATTTGTTGAGATTAGTTCATGTGTCCATAATTGGGGGTTTAACCTAAATAAAAAATTAGCCTCAAAGCATGGGCCAATTGAGCTTGGATTTGGTTTATTTTAGTCATATTGAAGGTGAATTTGAGTTTTGGATTGAAATTTGGGGATATTGGGATCAAATTGATGGATATTTGAAGTGGATATAGGGAGATATAGGCCTTTAAAGGCAAATTTTTTGGTATTTGTCAAAGATGGTCAAATTGGCTAAATATGGTCATGTGGTAGTTAAGATAAATGAAATTGTGAATATTTGGAATATTTTAGGAATTTCTGAGATTTTTTGGAATTTTTTAAACGTTGGGCCAAGGAGGGGTATTTTGGTAATTTGACAATTTTTTTTGTGATTTTGAGTAATTTGGGTGTTTTCAAAAGTTTTGAAATGATTTTTGAACAAGTTTGGGTATTTGGGATAAATTTGGGAATTTTGACCGAATTTAAGGTTTTAAGGGTACTTAGGTAATTTGAGGGTGTTTAGGGGCAAAAAGCGAGACTGAGTATTTTGGGTAAAATTGGGGACCTACCACCAAAAGTAAGCTATGGACCAATGAAAGCCCCATTTGGGTCATTTATGTACTGGTTTTATCAAAACACTAGCCTAAGGCTTGGAGGTTTAGAGGACCATCTACATGAGTTTCCCAAAGGCTCAAGGGACCAAGGTCAGGAAATTTTGGGTTTAGGGTAGTGTGTGATTGTGAGTGAAGGGAGTGCCTTAGCTCTAGACCAACACCCAAAGTCAAACCTAAGGTCAAATAAACCTATAGGAACTCTCCTTGAGCTCCCCCATAATGACCCCACCTACTAAGTGCTAGAGAATTAGGACCAATATGTAGAACTTCAAGTTGAATAAGGAAGAGTGTAGAATTTCTAATGATGAGCGTGCCTTTTTCTAGTTCTCTAAGAGTAGTCAATAGAAAGTCCTATAGGCCTTAGGTTACTAAAGAGAAGGACTAGACCTTAATAAAAAATGAGGTCAACAAGGTCCTAAGTGATTAGAGAACAATTAGGAAAATTTTTCGACATTTTCATATTTTTGATATTTTTAATTATTCTAATTTTTTTTAATTCAAAAAGTAGCTAAAAAATGAACTATTTATTTTAAAATAAATTTTATTTTTTCAGATACTCCCAATCACAAGTAACTCAAAAAACCACTTTAATAATTTTCTTAATTATAGTTCATTTATTTAATAATTTTATGTTGAAATCCCATTTTACTGGAATAAAAGGGTTTAGTGATCAAAACAACTCAAATGGGTTTCAAAATTTTACAGAGAATATGGGTTTAGTGATGAAATCCCATTTGATAGACTATTTCTTTTAGTTATGCGAGCTACCTTAGTATTTTGGAGGGTATTGTGGTTTTTAAAGTTTGTTTCTTGGGTTTGGCCAACCATCTATGTGGTTTTTCAAATTGTTCCCCCATTGCTAGTAGTTGTTATTCCAAGAGAAATTTGGGTGGTTCCTCCAGCCAGGGTTGTATATGTTGAAATGTGGGTCATGGTCATGATTTATTATTGCATTTTTAGAATCTAAGGCCTAGATTTTAAGATCTATCATTGGTCCTTGAATTAACTCATCATCGTGTGGCAGTCTATATGTAAGATTCATCCCCTAATTATCTAATGTTTTGGAAATTACAACCACTTAGGAAGCCAGCATAGCTAAGACATTAGATTCATAAACACTGGCTACTTTCTAGCTTGTTACTTTCTCTACGGGCCATTGAACACTATTGTTAGCTATTTCTTCAATTAATTGTTAAGCTTCATTAAAATGTTTAAACATGAGTAATCCTTCTGCAACGGCATCTACAATGGATATGAGGGAATCTATGAAATTATTGTAAAAATTGTAAATGATTAGCCAATCTGGTAGGGTATGATGTGGGCACCTCTTGAGTAAATCTTTGAACATCTCAAAGGCCACATAAATGGAGTATCCATCAATTTGAATAATAAGGTGATTTCATTCCTAAGTTTAATAGTTTTTGATGGGAGGGGAGTATGTGGCTAGAAATTTTTGTGTTAAGTTTTTCAGATTGTGGTTTATCTTTAGGTCATAACTTAGCCTTATCCTTTAGGTAAATAGAAAAAAAACCTTACTCTAATACTATCACTAGGGACACCGTTATACTAGAAGGTCACACACAGTTCAAAAGCAATAGCTAAGTGATTGTTAGGGGTATTTATTGATAATTCACATAAAGAGATTGTTTTGAACCATTTAAATTATGTAGGATGCAATTCAAAAGTATTAGCCTCAACATTGGAATAGTTGATGCTTATGTGAACCTCTTCAGCAAATGGGTCGGCATATTCTCTAAGTGGTGATTCAGAAGTCAAGTGTGATCAACTATGATGCCTAAATGTGTAATCAATCTCATGGTCCTAAACATAAAAAGAACAAATTAACAATTACTTATGCAATAGACAACACGCTAACTCACACCGGCTTGTCAACAAACTAGTATGTAAATACACACAATATGCAAATAAAAATATCAAATAAAATAACAACAGATTATTTTTATCATTTTGATTTTTTTTGCTTTTTAAATTATTCATCACCTTAAAAAAAAGAATAATACCACAGAAATAGGAATAAAAAGAAAAAGTCATAAATTAAAAATAAAAAAATGTCAAATGCTTAAAATTTGTCAACTAAAGTATTCCTATTTGCAAAAATGATTATTAACGCCTTTTTATGGTAACATTGCCATAAACTTTATGTGTCAAAACTTACCAAGACGTGAGCCAGTCATACAACATAAGTTTCCATGTCAAGTAGTAATGCGGTTCAATAGCATTAAGTATTGATCCCACAGGGAAAGTGTAATTTTTGTTTCCACATAATAAGATCAAGTTTACTAATTTAGTAATCTTAGTGTTGGTAAATATTAAAAAAGGCTATTATGTCTTAAAGTCCCGACAAAACATAATGCCTAGGAGTGAAGGAAAGCAAAAAACACGAGGAAAAATTCATGAGTTTCTTCATGTTGTATAAGTCTTGTGCCTCTCTAATTTGGAGATCACGGTGAATGTGATTTTTCTAAATGTTTTCCTACATGATTTTTGTCAATCATGGAAAAGTCACTCCTTATGCCTATTTCTAGGATAAAATAAGCATATAATCCAAGAAGTTGAGGCTTACTCAATCTCCATGGCATTTTGTGTGACTTTTTTGATCCCCTGGGATTTATGATTGTAGAATTCCAGTGAATATGTCCAACCATTCAGAATTCTATAATTAATCCTTTGTTTTCACTATGTAACAGATAGAGGTTGTAGTTTAACGAAACATTTTAACTTCCTAGATGGCCAAACTAGGAGTAAAAAAAGATTAAAGGTTAAGCAAAAATATCAGCCCTGAAAAGCTCAAGAAAACGGTTAACAAATAATATTATCTAAAACCAATGATAAATTAACTGTTCCCTACATCACAAAGACACAAGAAAATGCATAGCTGCTCATTATGAAGAAAATCCTAGTGAAAAACACTACATAAAATTTCATTACAATCAACATAAAGATGAAAAACTTATAAGAAATTATGTCCCCAATAAAGTCAACAACTTTCCCTCTCATTTAAAATATCTCACAACTCACAAAGTTAGGAATAACTCTCCCTTAAGGTTTTCAACCGAATGAGGAACCCTTAAAAGAAACCTAAAATCCTCTCCTAAACTCTCTTATTTCAGCCTTCAAGCTTTCTTTGTTGTAAAACTCCCTCTTAGAAGCCCTAGAATATTATTTTATAGCAAGAACCACGATTTTGGCCATCAAATTTCTTCCTAAACAGTTTCTTGCTCGTTGGTATGATCACTCCCATTTTTGTTGTGGTCACATTGTTCATTTTCTAGGGCCGACATGTTCAAGCCTAATTGTGGCATGGTCACGTGGCCTTTTGCAACTAAGGGCATGCTCACACCTATTTTGGGGATGGCCATGCCAGCCTGGTTAGATAAATTGCATGGTCAAGCTATCATTAGACGTGGTCATGCCACTTCGAGGAACTTCCTTGTATGATTTTCTCATTATATCTCATTCATTCTCAAGTTCTGCATCTTGCACAATATAAACAATATAATTCTTTCAAGTGTAATTTTGTTTTAAATAAAAGAAATTGAAATGTAAAATAAAAAAAAAATAATAGCACATAAAATGACGTAAATTTGATACATGTCAACCACGATGAGAAATTCCACTCTAAGGTGGTTTATTGGACCCAGTAAAATTATCAATTCCTTTGAAGAATTCAAGAAGTTGCATTTGGTGCTGTTTTGTAGCACTCAAAACCCATAAAAGGACTCATATTTTATTTGGTACGTGAAATTGAAACCGAACAATAGCTTACGATCATACGTTACAAAGTTCCAGAAGGAGATTCTTGAGATACAGAACCTAAAGTCAGTCATTGCTACAGTAGACTTAGTGAAACAACTGAAAAGTTTATAATAGTGATATTTTTGGGTCTACAAAACTCTGAGACGTTAAATGAACTCTTGGAGTTAGCTAAAATTATGTCACAGTTGAGGAGTATATAAACCAACCGATTTCTAAATGCAAGAAATATTATCGATGGTAGGTAAGAATGGTTCAAGCGATGGTGGATGGATAGAAGGATGGCCCACATTTAAATGCAGGGAGGTTGATCATCACAAAGGGAAAAAAATGAACGAGATGGACGTAGGCACAAACAATTCAATGACTGATAAGAGTTAAATATTTGATATTTAAGTGGCATAAATTTCCCTGTTTTACATCTTTTTATAATCTAAAATGATTGAAAAATGTATGTTTTATCTTAATTGTGCAAGGAATAGGAAGAATGGAGGAAATGGAGCAAATAAAAAGAAAAAACAAGCATAATTCATGAAATTTGGGCTAGTGCACCTACACTGACAAGAGGATGTGCCCACTCTAATAATAGCGCATCTGAACTACATTCAATGCCTCTGCACTCTGCATAAAAAACCTACTCTACTAGACATTTCATCCACACCAGCTCGTCTTTTCAAGCTTCAATGCCCCCACGTCATGATGACAACACACCTGCATTGTAAATAGTGCACTTGCACCCTAATCGCAATGCGCCAGTGCCAATTTTAAAAACTAAGTTTGGCAAAAATTTCTTTCATTTATCGAGAATTTCATATAATTTAACCCAAGAAGCCAATCTTAGGTATCTTTGGATGTTTGGAGGCTGAAAGAAAGTTTAGGGCTTGATTAGAGAGATCTCCTTGGAGGATTTCTTTCTTCCTTTGGTTTAAAACCTTTAAGAGGTGAGTTACCTTTTAAGGGTGCTCCTGCACTATGCGTAAAGCACCTGCTCCACAAAACATTTCATCCACACCAGCTCACTTGTTCAAGCTTCAGTGCCCCCGCGTCATGATTACAACATACATGCACTATAAATAGTGCACTTGGACCCTAATCGTAATGCGCTGGTGCCAACTAAGTTTGGCAAGAATTTTCTTTCATTTGTCGATATTTTCTTATAAACTAACCCATGAGGCCAATCTTAAGTATCTTTGGATGTTTGGAGGCCGAAGAAAAGTTTAGAGTTTGATTAGAGAAAGGTCTCCTCAAAGTTTTCCTTTCATTTTTTGATTAAAACCTTTTACGGGTGAGTTATCTTTGAAGTTCTTGAGATTTGAGTTGTATGAGAGGAAAGGGGTTTTCCCTTGTGGAGAGAACAATAATTTAAAGTTTTCTTTTGATTTATTTCCTAAATTCAAGATATAGATGGATTCTGTTTTTTTTGGTTTTTTCGATGATGTGTGACTGAAACTTTTTTTTGTGCCACTGTGATGTAAGGGTACTATTTTCTTCATGATTTTTTAGATATTTTTCTCATAACATCTTCTTCTGTGTTAAGTCCTTTGTTTTTTATTAACCTATGAACTTAATTTACTTATAGTCTTGAAAATTAGGGTGTTAAAATATGTTTTGAAACAATGAATCCTAACCATTGTGCAGTTGAATGAAGGGTTAACCATAAACTTTTAAGAGAATTGACATATTCTAGTGGAATTTTGCAATCACTAGAAGCAGTCAGAACAGTTGAGTAGAATTCCATGGGGATTGAGGAAGCCTCAAATTCAAGGATTCTTGGCTTCTTTTGAATGAGATATAAGTATAATAAGCATTATAGCCTTGAGTAACAACACACACATAGAGAAATATTATGGAAGACCAGAATCACCATGATCCCCAAATCACAAAGGCATGAACATTATCAACCTTTAAGGAACTTCAAAAATTTTACTCGATGACTGTATTTCTTCTATCCGTAATTGTTTTCAATTTTAGTTAGAATTAGGAATTTAACCCACTTTGTGAAACTGCCAAGCTAAGTTCACTAGATTTGTAAACTAAATATTTTTCTATTGAAATAATTATTACACTTTCTCTATGTGATCGATAATTGGTATTCTCTAACCGTATGATTACTTTACACGTATACTTGTGTTGTGCGGCCAACTAAATTCACGATAAATTTTGGCATGTCAAGTTTTTGGCTTCATCGTCGGGAAAAGACATTAATAATTATTTTTACTGTTAAGAGAACCTTAGCTGAATAATTTAGAATCTAAGTTTGGTATTATTTAAAATCTTTTTTGTGTTTTTATTTTTTTTTATTTCTATATTGCATTTATAATTCTTGTATTTTTCTTGCAAGTGTTATAAATTAAAATTTGAAAAATCAAAAATATAATAAATAATATTTGTTAATTATATTCTTTGTTTATAGTTTTCTTTCAATATTGTTTGTTGCATCTGCATACAAGTGTGTTCTCTTCCATTCATTCTGCTTTAGATCTATTAGAGAGGGTGATATCAAGTGAAGAAGTCAAAAAATGTCCAAGGAGGAGCAATCTAAGGTAAAATTTAGTGCTTCAAAAATGTATTCGTAGCAAGCGAGCATCTCCTAGAAGAATGGGTACATAGGCACCAGAGGCAGAACCTGCAAGGTTTTTGAAGCTCAACCTCTAAAATTGGTAAACACAACCATGCAAAGCCCCACTTTTTGGCCATTGATATTTTCAACTACAATAAGCTTGAAAATATTGTGACTTCATCTCATAATTGTGACGTCCCTCTTGTCAATCGTACTGACTATCAACTGATTGTTATTTACACTGATTGCTTTGTGAGACAGTTGACTGACAATGGTAAAACAAAGAATGAATTGAGGCTTCCCACTGAGATCACGAGCTTTGAAGAAGGGAAGGATTAGGTAGTGACTATAATTTCTATCATAGGATAGGAGAAGATTTGTGCCTTGAAGTACATTAGCCCCAAATAAATCAAGTAGATTATGCCAATTTTTGTATGGATTTTTTTTTCAATGGTAGCCAACTATTTAAGTGTTTGCTTTCCATAGCATTAATATAGGTAATGAGACAATTAAAAAACTATTTGAATTTTGGATGGGGTCCAAAGAATTGCTTAATGTTTTTTAATGGTTGTCATTTTAAGTGAGAACTTTTTTTTTGTGATGTTTTATTTATATCACAAAAAGAAAAAAAGGGGAACTTCAATGTATGATTTTCTACCATAAAATCTTACAGACGGGAACTAAGTTGTGTTCTATTAGGTTCTTGATCAACTTGTTTATTTTTTACCATACAGTTGTTATTTTACATGGAAAAAAAACTCTGCATGCAAGTGTGTTGACTGACTTTTGTGGGTCAAAGTGTTTGTGTGCTACATAAAGTTGCTATTTTTCCTTTTTTATGTTTATGGAAGCTGAGGTTAAACTCACCACTTTTGAGTGTGAGATTGATCACACATTTAAATGTCTCAAGAGATCACAATTAATTTATGAAGAACAGGTTGATATGACTAGCCTTAATTTCCCCACCATGAAACGACATAGTGAGTATGTCAATCCTTTTTTTGAGGAGATTCACATTAGTATCAATGACCCATCTGTTGAAGTGAATACCTTCAAATTATGACATGTCATAATCTAGATGGTATAGAATATCAGTTTGGTGGACTTGCCACTAAAAACCCCAACCTTCACTTATATAAAGATAAAATATGGCTTAATTCCCTAGCCCCATGCTCAATCACAACTTTGAATGACTTAGCTCAGAATTTTCTTGCTAAATACTTCCCTTCATCCAAAACTACAAAACTTGGGAATAACATCACCTCATTTAATCAAATTGATTGAGAGTTGATTTATGAGGCTTGGGATATATTTAAAGATTTACTCAGGAGAACCTAGACCATTCCCTATCTGATCGATTGATCATTCAAACTATTCTTAATGGAATGATAGGATCCTTAAGCTTCATCATAGTTGCCACTACTGAATGTTCTTTAATGTCTTAAATATTTTTATGAAGCATATTAGTTGATAAAGGAAATCATCACAAACAATTCTCAATGGCCAACCAAAAGAGTAACCCCTCAAAACATAACAAGTGTGAATGGATCTGATGTATTAGCAATCTTAGAGACACCCAAGTAGATGCTATTTCTATATAATTAGATAATATTTGAATGAACCAACCAATGCAATGATTTCCACCCAATGATTGATTGAGTTATGGATCAATGATAGATCCAAACATGTTGGCCTTAGTAGCTATGAATGACATAGAAAACCATGCCAATAATCCTAATTCCCTAACCTATATTGAAGCTAGAGAAACTACGCAAATGTTTTCTGACATTAACAACTAACAAAGGAGGAACGCTCATAATAACTATAATAAATGGTTTTACCATGGCAAATCAATCCTAAAAATAGTTGTACCCACAATGATTCTAAGCAAACATCCAATCTATCTAAAAGAAATCACCGATTGAGGAGTTAGTCATTCAAATGGGGAACACAATGCAGAGCCAAGCAACAACAATTAAAAATCTGGAGACACAATTAGGATAGATTGTGAGTTCAATGAACAATATACTCACTGGAGTACTACCCAAAAATATTGAATTTAATCCAAAATATTATAATTTAGAGTAGTACAAGTTGGTAGGAATTAGGACTGAAATAGAAAAAGGAGCTAACCAACCAAACGACCATACTCTTGTGAAACCTGTGATGGATAACATAACCTCAACCATTCTTATTAACACTACTAGAAAACTTCCATCTTCAAGACCACAAGAATCAAAAAACCCAGCAAGGAACCCGATAGTTTCACCATTCTTTATACCATGGAAGAAGAATTTCAGGGACAACCTCTATTAAACCTAAGAGCTAGTGCCAACCTCTTGCCACTAAAAATTTTCAAAAAACTTGGAAGAGGACAATTTAAACCTGTCAATCTGACACTTGAATTGGCTAATCAATATGTGGGTCACCGTTTTTGCCTAGAGGAAAATCTACCTATTACTGTGGAGCAATTCACCTTCTTTACTAATTTTATAGTGTTGGATTTAAAATCCAATAAGAATATGCATATGATTATGGGAAGACACTCCTTAGCTATTGACAAAGGCATTATTGATGTTGAGGAGGGGAAGCTAATTTTGATTTACAATGTTCAAGTAATTATATTTGATGTTTTATAATTATCAGACCTTCCCCAGACTCATAAGAATAATCAAGAAAAAAGAATTGAAAATAAGGCCAGGTTGATAAAACTATAAAGTATGAAACCTAAGGATGCTCAATTAGAGATGAAACAAATAATAGATGAACTTGTGACAAAGTTGATTGATGAAAGTTGCACTCTTTCGATAAGAGAAACTTAACCACTAAACCCAGATCCATTTGGAGACCACAACATTTTATCTATTAGAACTAAGAATGACTACGTAATGGAAAGTAAGAGGTTTCTGCAATAGCTCCCTTAGTGGTTAGCACTAGATTGAAATTTTTTGGAAGAAATCAAGAACAAGTCCTTCCTAGAAAACTTAGGATGACTATAACTAGAGACTATTGATCAAAGATTTCTACAGTGGCACTTAGACCACGGATATTCAGTCTAGGATAGTGGAGATAACACTTTGTAGGATGAGGATGTTAAATTAAGCTCTACCTTTAGAGGAAACACAAGCATTATCATAGGATTATCTTTTCTGTTGATTAGTATCATGTTCCATGTCAATTAAGAATGTGTTGTTCATTGTTTTTTTTCTACTATATTGATCTCCACAGAGTAGTATATTTTTGTTAAGAGAGCGGGAGAATGAAGCTCTAACCATTGAAGCATTATCATGTGATGGCTTATGCATGTCTAACCTTGAGTGCACCCACAACCAACTTGGGATCAATTATACTCTAAATACAGTGGTGCCATGTTAGAGCTAGGAGAATTTTTGTGACAAAAAACCCAAGAGCATGGAAAACCCACATTTCCCTTCGATGTGACCACGCCCCATGCAACATACCACATTGAGTCTATTGCACACCTCTGTGCTCTCAGAATGAACATCATGACCACATTGACTCTATTGCACATCCACTATCAATCCAAATTTGAAGGCACCCCTTTACCCAGATTGTGGTGCACCCGCACTAGATTCTTTTCAATGAACTCATTAGGTCTTTTCTCATCATCTTCCTTACTTATTTCCCCCATTTCCCTTCCCATCTTAAGCTTGTTGCAAAAAAGGGAGTATTTTAACTGAGCATCATGCTTCCCTACTATAAGAAACACAATCGTGAGACTGTATCTGTGGTTCTTAGACTTTAGATGGACTAAAAAATGGTGTTATTCACTTGATTTAGCCGCATTCACTTAGAATGAGCAAGAATCTATAGTACTTGGTAAGTTTCATTGCTTAACTTCTTTGATACTTTTACTTTTTTCATAGATTTTCACATTTTTACTCTTAATACTTCTAATTGATGAAACTAAGCACGATTTTATGGTTAGTGAGCTATAACTTTGCTCAAGAGGTAAGGCCTTGATTAGGTTGGTTTTAGACATTTTTTATGAGACACAAAAGCTCCTTTATGCACCAATTCAAGCTGAGGTAGTGCCTACGCAAGATTCAATCAGGGGGTTATTCAAGTTTGGTCTATGAGTGGGTTAAAGTGTTCAAAATGATGGGGCTTCAATTGGGAACTTCCTTGTCTGATCTGGGAAAGCTTTTAGAAGATTAATTTAAAGTTTTGTGGAGTGTGATGGGATGAAAGAAAAAGGACCTGGATTTGGGAAATTAAATTAGGCTTGGACAGTGGATTTGAGTGGCTTAACTTGGTGGGGTTGAACTCAAGAAGGTTGGAGAAAGATCTGAGAGTAATTTGGGGAAGTCTTCTAAAGGAATTAGCAGTACCCTCCTCATGGACGAAAGAGGGGTGGTTTAAATAGAGCATAAATTTGGGATTAATCGACCAAGTTAGGGGATGAAGAAGGATGCCTAGGTGGAGGGATGAGCGTCACAATTCATGAATGAGGGTGAGACACATTGAATGGGTAGAAATTTGTGTTTGAGCCAAGGACGGCCTTCTTGGTTTGGGTTTTCCGGCAACTAGGTCGGTTGGCTAGGCCAGAAGTGGTGGCTCGCTAGTTCAGAGAAGGTTAGTGAAGGTTAAATGATGATTAGCTTTGACATTTGATGGTTGATGTTGTGGGTTAGAGAGCTTAGCCAAACTAGGAGATGTGTTTGCATAATTAAAGGAACCATTGGTCCATTGGTCCAATATTAGATCCTTAGTGATTTGATTGGCATCCAAGTGTGCTAATAAAGTTAGGAGAAGATTAAGGTTGGTTAATTTCAAATGTTAGGATTAACTTGGATTTTAAGCTCAAATTTAGGGTTTGGACTAAAAATTGGACTTGGGATTGATTTAGGCTTGGTTTAAAAATCGATTGAGGGATCCAATTGATCCAAAGGGATGTCATGAAGAGTTCTATGAATTAAATTAGGGGAATTGAATTGATTGAAGGGTTTAATTTAATGGAATTTTAGCTTAAATTCAATCTTGGGTCAAATGGCTTAGGAACAATTTATGTTGTGGGGGCTATCGCACCTATCCTCACTGAAGTAGACGTACCGTCCGTAACAATCCTTATTCTGCTCATTTACCAACTTAGTCAACATCTTATATATCTGGCGATTACAATTTCACCTTTGAGTTGCGGTGAGAGTTGGTCTTCTTCCAATATGATTGTCTGTAAGCACGGCGCAGACGAGGTCACCTCCTGTAGTCATCACCATGGAGTTCGTTTTGCTGCTCTTAGCGTTCCGGCTGTCACTTGCCTCTGCTTCAATAGTTCTTTCAAATTTCTTCTTACTTGTGGAAATCTGCTTACCCTTATTTTTGAATTTCACCATTATCTTGCTCTCACAAAGCTCTTTCTGGCCCACAGTAGTCAAGGCTTCTTTTTCGTATTCCAGCATTTTCTGCACAAATTTCAAGTCAACCCTGACCACAAAACCTTCTTCAATTTTCTCTCTCCAGTGCAAGATTAATGCCATTTTTAAAGTTAAGGATCAGCCTCCAGTTTCACACCTTCCTGCAAGAACAAGGAAGAAATGAGAACGCCAAAGCTAGAAGAACAAGAACAACATGAGTTTATTTATTAATAAATTTAATTTATTTGCAAATGTCAGTTTTATCGTTTACATTACGAAAGGAGAAAGAGATTTCCTTATATGCCCAAATTTTATTATTTAAAAATTGTTTTTTTATTTAGAAATTTTTTATTTATTTTGGGTTCAGACCCAGGTGCACACAATTACTACATAGGTGCTTCTAGGAACACAGCTCCATTTCTAAGTCTTGTTCTTCGAAACATCATGTCGCGTAATACATATTCAAGTATTGTCCATTAATGAAAAGAATATGTTGTTCTCCCTGGCAATCCATAAGCTGGTAGAAGACTGCAAAGTAGACCTTTTTTACCACGAATGGTCCTTCCCATGTCGGTTTGAACTTACCTCCTATTTTGTGATGTGCAAGAATAGGCCTTCTAAGAACAAGTAATAAATCACCAACTTTGAAAGTCCTTGGGCATACCGGTTTGTCGTGGGCCTAGACCATTGATGCCGTGGTTTTATGTGAAGTGTTGTAAATATCTTTCAAAACTACAATATGCACGTGGTAGCACGAGTAGTAAATATGGAGTTAAATCCCAATAAAAATAATTTAGTTTAAATAGATTTATCTTTTAAAATCTTTAAGCTGTCAAACTGTAATAATAGTGTTAGTATACGTATCGCTCATGTAACAAATAGCTCTAATGGAAATTTTTATGATTATAACATCAAACATAATATTAAAATCATAAAACTTAACTAAGCAAGATAAATCTAAAATTTACTGTATGTTAAATGAAATGCATGTAAAAGACTAAGTTAAAAAATCTAATTGCTAAATTTCAAAAGAAAACTTATAAAGACTAAATAATGTTTTATAACGAAGACTTAAAATTTAAGAAAGCATCCGAGTTTATGGATTGTGAACTAAAATCATTTAAAATACATATAAAATTGTATTGTGTCAAAGAGGAGTAATCATATTCTTTACCCTCTGAGAGTTCTTAAAGAACATTGACTAGGTTGAGAGAAAATTGGCAGCTAATCAAGAGCTCTCACTTTTCCCTCCCCTGATGGCTAACAATCTCACTTTAGTTTTCAAGAAACTGGACCAAATTGGGGATTTTAATTTATCACCTTAAAATCTCCAATTCTGCACTCATCAATGTATATTTCATTCTTTAATTGCATGCAACCCCACGGACTACATTCTCTCCATTAAATTGAATGTGACTCTTACCTTAATACAAAAAGCATGACCCTTTTGGATCTTAGGTTTATCAACAAATTTTAACATTTGAATTAGCCAGATCAAAAAGTAAATGAATATCAGTATTTGAATCATCACAGATTAATGAAGTTTAAAACCACTTATAACATAACTAATTCTTCACAAATCCATATCTCAATGTAGGGAGAGGGATAATGAGAACTACTCAGAATTCATGCGAAGGATACGATAAAATAGAGATTTTATATTTAAAAATAAGTTCACAAAATAAATAAAGGAAAGAATACAACTTATTTAACACTCATTCACAAGCAAATCTCTTGAAGTTCTCTTTAAGCACTTTCTCTTTTTATAATCATACTCAATTCTCTCTTAGAAATGTAATAAAGAAGAAATCTTTCACCTTCCCTCTCCTCTTACAATTCTATAAGTAAATGCTCTGTTCTCCCAAGACTTTTCTCTCAAGATAACTCATTTCTTCAAACCTATCAACCCCCTTTTTTCTCTAGACTCCTCCTTTTTTAATTAGGGTCAGCCTTCATTTCAAAAGGAATTTAAAATTCCCTCCTTTAATTCCCAAAAGGCACACCTCTTCACAATGAAATACAAGTCCCTTCACTCAAGTGTCTTTCCGAAGTGTCTAGACGCATTTAATCACTCCATTAGGTGTTTGAATTGATTGGAACCTTCAAAAACTGCTAAAAAATTTTCACTAACAACTTTACTCCATCTTACTCCGTCTCTGGCACCTCTGGCGCTAGTCTACAGAAATCAGTGTTGTTCTGGATTCTGGCACCTCTAGCACCAATTCTAGTGCTTTTGGTGCTGCTTCACTATAAAATGGCACCTCTAGCATCAGTTTCTAGTGCCATTTCTCTAGAAAGTGGTGCCTCTAGCTCTAGTTCTAGTGCCTCTAGCGTCAGATGCCGAAATGCTCCGTTTTGACTCCAAATTTTTGCTCCAATTTCCTAAAATCGGTATACCTGCAACAAAACATGAAAATAGACTTATTTAAAGTACAATATCATCAAAATTAAGCATAAAAATTATATATATATAATTGCACTTTTTTTGGAGTATCAAATCCCTCATACTTAAATTTTACTTGTCCTCATGTGACTCTTTTACTACATAAAAAATATGACTTATGAGAGAGACTAATTTATAAACCTCTATAATTTGGTTAAATATACATAATAATATAACTTAATAAAATTTTTGAACAACTTAGGTTAAATCTGCAAGTATAAGAACACCTAGTAATCAACTCTAAGATGTTTGAATCTCCATTAAATTTACCATTTTAAGGATGCTAATACATAGATAAAAGTTTAAAAAATGTAATGATGCATTTTTCCTCAAGTTGATTCAAGTGAAGCCAATTTTTTATTAAACACCCCTCAACCTTCTCCTCACATTTTTTTTCTTTTCTTTCTATTTTCTTTTTTTCTCTTTTCTTTTCTTTAGGATCATTTTCAATTCTTTCTCATTATATATATATATATATATATATATATATATTTGTTTTCATGCAAGGATTACTATATCAGGATAGCCTTTAATAAATTTGAACTTCATTATCCTCTTTTTAAAGTTAAGACTTCTTACATTCCTTCACTTTATAAATTCATATTAGCAATGAAGATTTTTCATAAAGTTTCATTCTTTTCTTCTTATATGACACTAAGATTCGTAATACTTCAAAAATATAATTTCATTTACTTTAAATAAAAAAACATAGTCATATTCTTTCATACTAAATATCTTAGCTCTAGAATTGACTTTCATTATTGAACATTTTTGCTTAAATTTACCTTAATAGTTTCAAAAAAAATATAGTTATTTAAAGTTAAACTCTGATTTCCAAGGAAATGTTAAATTAACTTTAAAAATATAGTTAATTGATGACAAATAAAATTTAGTTTACTTCTTTTAAGGAAATTTTTTCTTTTCCTCGAATTTAAGTCTTTAAATAATAAGTAAGGCATGTATTGCAAAAATTTTTTAGGTGAAAGAAAATAGTAAGTGCATAAAAATAAAACTAACCCTTAGAGAATTATAAATATAAAACTTGGCTATGACATATTGCAGGTACTTATTTAAAAATTACAGGTTGTATAACATTGAATGAAACATAATATCTCAAAGGATTTGCTAAGAAAATTAAACTAAAAACACAAATATAAATTAAAGAAACCAACAATGCTAAAAAATAAAAATCCTCAATTTACAGCTACATATACAAAAAAGTTCAATACGTCCACAAAACAAACACATAAATTTTCCAACTTATACCGTCAACAATATGTCATTTATTCATATATGTCATTTATTCTCAAAGGAGTTAATGGTACCCACCTACCTCAAACAGAGATGACTGCTTGGTTAATTCTATGAAGATTAGCATAAAATTCTTTCACCAGAGGAACTACGACCACAACAGTGGTATAGCAAAGTACTTCCTACCGTCTCTGTCCAATTATCTCCTCCACTTAAGTATTTGTTATGCTAAATCCTCGATTCACAAAGCATCGCTCCTTGATTAATATCTGTTTCACAAGAACTCGATCATATAATTTCTTCACAATGAAAATGATGACTTCCTCCTATTAAAAATTCAAAATCTAGCGGTTTCTTTAGAGTGGCAAGCTATAAAAATTGAAAAATGGTGACTTCCCTTCATTTTCCACTCCTAAATAACTTTAAAATTCAGTTTTTGGGAGTTATTAGGAAGACTAAAGTTTTAAAATTCAACATGCAAGAGGCATTCTATGCTCAGAAGGCCAACATATTGAAGTTTTTTTAGGGGTACAAATTCTAAATATTATCATGCTTGCATCAACTATAGGAGCAAATGCAATACAATTCATAAAATCCTTTCTCAGGAGGGTCACTGGATCACTACTACTGAGGGCATAGCTTATAATTCTGTTCATTATTTTCAAAATATTTTCAAACAAACTCCTACGTCTCAACCTCCCATTAAGTATACCTTGTTTGATAAGGAAAGGGAGTTCAACAAAAGCTTATCTCTCACTAATATTCATGATGAAAAGGAAATAAGCTCTGAACTCCATTGACAGCACAAAAGTTGCTGGTCTTGATTGGTTCACAGCAGAATTTTATAAAAGGGCTTGGCTGATTGCGAAGGGTGAGGTCATTGCTATTGTCCAAAGCTTTTTCTAGGAGGGTGATCTCCCCATATACTTCTCCTCATCTACTAATACTTTGGTTCCAAAGGAAAAAAACTCCTCACAAATGGGAAAATTTCAGACCCATTAGCCTCACTTCTGTTATATCCAAGATAATAAGCAAAGACCTGGTCCATAGATTACAACCTCATTTAAATCAGCTTATATGCAGGAATCAGGCTGCCATCAAGGAGAGAAGTATTGTCGATAATGTGCTCTTGGCTCAAGAGTTGGTGCTGGATTTGGACAGAATCACTAGAGGAGGTAACTTAATTCTCAAATTGGATATAAAAAGGCATATGACACAATCAGTTGGAAGTTTATTGAACAAGTTCTCATTGCCAGAGGTTTCTCCCCTTCCTTTATCACCCTAATCAACATATGGTTGGCTAATAATTTCCATTCTATCTTCATCAATGGAACTTCTCATGGGTTCTTCAGTGCATCTAGAGGTATCAAACAAGGTGACCCCCTTTCCCCTACCATCCTTATTTTGGTTTTAGACTACTTATCCAGAATCTTGACTGAGTTGGCAACCAGAAAACCTCACTCCCTCTATAGCCACAGATCTTCCACCTTAATCAATCATTTGGCTTTTGCTGATGATATCGTTATTTTTTCTAAAGCTTCCAAATCTACTGTTACATTATTCATGCAAAGCTTGGAGATCTTTCAGGAGGCCTATGGTATGAAATTAAATAAACAGAAGTGCATCTCCATCTTCAATAAACAGTGCAAAAGTGAGTTAAAGATCTGGGTTTCTGATTTCACTGGCTTTACCAATAGCCATCTTCAAGTGAAATATCTTCTGGTATTTCTTATCAAATGAAGAACAAAAAACTTTTAGTTTGATCACATTTTAGAAAAGATTTAAATTCAACTTCATGCATGGGAGAATTCCTTTTTATCCAATGGGGGTAGGATAACACTTCTGAAAAGTATTTTATCTGCTATCCCCTCCTATCTCCTACAAATGATAATATTGAAAAAGTCTACTCAAAGATTATTAGAAGGGACTTTCAATAGATTTCTATGGGCTGGTCAAAGGAAGCAAAAATACATGACTAAATGGGCTAAGGTGTGTAAACCTTTTATAGAAGGTGAGTTAGGCTTCAAGTCCTTCCCCCAAATTATGCATACTAATCTTTGCAAACTTTGGATCAAATTCAAATCTCAGTCCTCACTTTGGGTTGTATTCTTAAAGGAAAAATATTGCAAGCATCAACACCCTACCCAATTATCTTTGGGTTTAGGAGACTCCCCCATTTGGAAAAAGATGTTACAGATTAGGAAGGAAGCTGAAAAAATATATGTTTGGGAGATTGGTGAGGGACTGGTGAACATCTGGTGGAACAATTATTCTTTGGAAGGCAGCCTTCTGAATGATCAAAATGCTCCAGCCTCTCCAATGAATGTCAAGGACCTTTGGTAACATGATAAGTGGAATCTTACTCCTATTCTTCCTTTTTGCAGCCCTTCTCAAATTTCCAATATTGTGAAACTCTCTGTTAAACCTGGGCAAAAGGACAGAATTGTTATAAAAAAGAACTCACTTCCTTTTCAGCCTCCCCAACAGATGGTGGATTGGGGTCAGACAACTTGGAATAAATCTCTCACTTCCTCCATGTCATTTTTTATATGGAGACTCTTCCTAAAATTGATTCCCACTGATGATATAATGAAATTGAAGGGTCTAAGAGGTCCCTCTATATGCTTTTTCTGTCTTACTGAGGAGGAAACAATTGCCTACCTATTTTTTGCCAGCCCTTGGTTGCAGGAAGTTTGGTCTATTGTGATTGGAAAGATGAATGTCCCAATTATGAATCTAACATGGGAGGTATTCTATAATTGCTGGTCAGATTAGAGGGGAATTAATCTTCAAGGCATCCCCAACATTGTGGCTTGGTTTCTTTTGATGGCTAGAAACCATTTGAAGTATGAAACTTCACCTATAAAGCCAATAAAGGTGGGTCTAAATTGTATTGCCTTTATCCAAAAATTGATTAAATTTAAAAGCTTTGAAGCTGTGTTGGAGCTGAGCCCATCTTTTAATCCTTCCATTACTAATGTTTTGAAAATTTTCTGGTCTCTGCCAAAGTATGGATGGATAAAAGTTAACACTGATGGTAGCTATAAATCTCAGTCTGCTGGTATTGGTGGTGTCTTCAGGAATCATGAAGGGAGGTGCATCTTGTTCTTTCAATCTCCTGTTAAAGCTTTGGATCCCCTTGAAGCTGAATGTCAAGCTGTTTTTTGGGCCCTTAAATTAGCCAGATCTTGCCATTTCAACCAGCTATGGGTTGAATCTGACTCT
>NEWO01000333.1:268260-312102 GCA_003013225.1 Phalaenopsis aphrodite | reverse complement strand
TATATATATATATATATATATATATATATATATATATATATATATATATATATATATATATATATATATATATATATATATATATTAAAAGAGCATCTCATGGTTTCGTATGTGTTAATATAAATAGAAGTTACAGAAAAGAGGGAGGGAAAGTAGATCACCATCTAAAAGTAAAAAGAAATACATTAAGGTCCTAGGAGTTCGACTTTCCACATTACAACTCAACACAAAAAAGGAAAAGAAAAGCATAAAGGTATAGTATACCCAAAAATACATGCGACCCAAAAAAAGTATACTAAGCAAAGAGAGTATACCCAAAGAAGACAAGTGCACAAAACACAAATAAATAGTAGTTGTGGACTGCAAGTAGAGAACCATCGAGGAATCTACTTTAGAGAGAGCAGCAATAAGATCCAAAACATAATCCACATAAATTAAATCAATCATAGGTGGTGGACCCAAAATTGAGTGAAGAGAAGTCTTAAAAGGACAGAAAGTATTTATCTTTATCCCTGCATACCACCAAGTAAAATAATACCTAAAGATCATAGAAATTATAAAATGGATCTGAAGAATCAACAATATGTCGTTATTCCATAAAACCCAAGGCTTCCCCCATTTAAATATAGCTACAGAAAAAACTAACCAGGGGAAGCCAAGTTTAAACTAATAGAAGCAATGGAGGGAAACAATATTAATTGCAGTATCAGAAAAAGATCAAAAATAGGCATGAATTATAAGTCCATGACAGTTTCTGTAGAGAATGCAACGTGATTCCATATATATATTCCACGACATAGTGAAAGTAGCAAAGAGAAGACCCACGACAGGCCTAAGTCAACAGGGAAGAGATCAGAAAATTGCATTGGCTATATGCATACCACCTACATTCTAAAACTGGAAGCAAAATAGAAACTGAAATGGGGCATAAAATGGAAAACTAGCAAGTGTGGTAAGCATGAGAATTTGGATAGAATAGCAAAAAAATCTCAAAAAACCGCCAAAATACCAAAAAAATCGCCATAGTAGGGAAAAAAAGCCACCAGTTATATCCCAAAACATCCAAAAAAATTTAGCATATGATATAAGGCACATTAAGCAAATCCCCATTTAATAGAACCTGTAATTGAGGTGGGGGCAAAACGCCCACCAAAATACTATTCAATCCTTGGTTAGCAAACCAATCGGCAGGGGAATTACACTCACTATAAATGAAATTCATATGTATAGCCAAACTATGTTTTTTAACGTAATCTTGAATTATATTCAGCTAAGAAAGAACATTTGAAGTAAGAGGAGGGTCTAACTGAACATTTTAATAATAGCCATGGAATTTGATTCAATGTATATAGTATGGAATTGGAGGATTACCACAATCTGTAAAGCATACCAGACGGAGAAAAATTTGACTTCCAAATGTGCAGAAGCACAAATAGGTGAAACAAAAACATGGAGGCAGCTATCCCAATTATTACAAAAGATACCACTAGTTCTAGCATCATTTAAGGTCCAGCTCCCATCCACATTTAGCTTAACTCAGCCAATGGAGGGGGGTTTCCACCTGATTAAGGAGGCCCTCCTACCCCTCGGAGTATAAATAGAGTGTATCAAAAAATGTCAAGAGGCTTTGAGAAAGTAAGCAATAATATAGGTGGTGGTATTAGTTGGTGTAGGAGGAAGTGCCTCATATTTATGTGCATTCCTCGCAGACCAGAGGAACCCCAAAATAAGAAGGGGGAAATATTCTAGGTTACCATTGTATCTATGTGCTGCTTTCCAAGCAAGAAGATATTTATCTAATTCTAAATGGTCAAAGTATCTTGTCCAGGTTATCCCGAAATAGAGCCCAGCCTCATGCCAAACCTTACGTGCAAAATGACAACCAAAGAAAATATGCGAAGTCGTTTTGGCCTCACATTTGCAAATATAATACCTCAAAGCCATACATAGGCCATTTAATTATAGAATATCATCGAAAGGCAAAAGCCTTAACAAATATCTCCATAAGAAAAAAGATATAGAGGGGGATAAGAAAGCATTCCAAAGTACATATGTCCAACGACAATGAGTAAAAGCATTCATATTTTGGTAAATTTGTTTAGTTATGGAAGCATGAGAGGTGAATTTCCACATAGGGTAGTCCCTATTAGAAGAAGAAAGGGGTATGTTTTTGACATACCCAACCCTATCTCCAATCAAAGCCCTAAGCTTAGGAACATCTCAAGCACCATCCCTCCAATATTAAGAGAAAAGCACATTGTTATCGAGAAAAGAATGAGGGAAAGTAGAAAATTCTTCCACGCCCCAATGATCAAACTAAAAGGATAAGCTATCGATTCCAACATCTTAATATATAAATTAATAAGCTTTCTAGAGTTTAGTGTTGTCAGTTTTCCATTCAACAATAATGTGGTGAACATGAGTGCAATATTTCTGATCAAGAAATTGAGCCTAATAAAAAGTACCCATATAGAATTTAAACCAAAGCTTACACATATTGATTTCAGTAATATGATTTAGGTTCTTAAAACCTAAGCCACCAGCACTAAAAGGTTTGCAAGCCTTATCCAAAGTAGTCGAAATTTTTTGGTGATTACTTTCGGACCATATGAATTTATTAAACAACCTCTCGAGAGTAACTTGGGTACTTTTTTCAGTTGCAAAACATGGAGAGAATATAAGAGGATGGTGTAGAGGATACTCTTAAGCAAAGTGAGCTTGCCGCCATTAGAAAGGAAAGAGTTCCTCCAATCAGTTAGTTTTTCCTTAATTTTAACCAAAACTTCCTCCATTTATGTTTGCCTCTTTATACCATGAGAAAGGTTAACACCTAAATATTTAAGCAGTAGGGAGGCTACCTGATAAAAGTATAAGATGCAGCCCATGTGGTAATATTAGTGCTAACATTCTTACCGAAGAAAAGTTGACATTTAGACGTGTTAAAAGTTAATCCCGAAGTGTTTTAAAAAATCCTTAACGTTCTCATCAATTGATTAAAAGTATTTTTTCTAGCATTTGGAAATTGGATAACATCATCAACATAGGCTAAGTGACTAACCATAAGCTTAGATTTATGAGAAAACTGGATATAAGGGTGAAGCATCTACATTTGATTCATAAGATGTGATAAGTAATTGAAAGCAAGAATGAAGATTGTAGGAGAAAGAGGATCTGCTTTTTTGATACCCCTTAATGTGGAAAAAAACCATAAGATTTTCCATTCACTGGGACACTATAGTAAATTTGAATCAGCCATCTTTGAATAATGTGACAAAAATTCATAGAGAAGACTTGAGCATGAAGATTGCATAAAATTAAGTCCCAATTGATAGTATCAAAATCTTTTTTATGTCATGTCTAAGAGCAACATTTTCCCCCTGCACTTCTTATCTAAGTCTTCGATAATTTCTTGAGCAAGGAGTATATTATCAGATATTTCCCTTCCATGAATGAAAGCTGATTGATGTGGAGAGATGATAGTTGCTAAGTGAGGTTGTAAATGAGAAACAATAACCTTACAAATAACTTTGGAGAGGAAAGAGGTAAGGGAGATAGGGCCGAATTTGTCCCAACAGATTTTGTCACTACATTTAGGAATGAGCACCATACGAGAGGAAGTGAAGTATTTACCCGGATTGTCCCCCTAGAAAAAACTTTGAATGGCACTAAGTACTTCCTTTTTTATGATATCACAAAATTTGATGTAAAAGGTTGATGTGAAGCCATCAGACCCCAGGGCTTTGTTGGGATTAATCCCTTTAAGCACAGCTATAATTTCTTCTTTAGTAGGAACGCTGGTAAAAGAGAGAGAAGAGACATAATCCCTCTCGTCATTGAAAAGCTCTGCATCAACAGGTAAGACCATAGTTTAGCATTGAAAAATGTTAGTGTAATATTGAATCACACTATTACCAATAATCCAGATCAGTGAGTAAATCACTATCAGAAGATTTAATCTTGAGGATGGTATTTATGTTATATCTATGCATTACTGTTGCATGAAAAAAATTGGTATTTCTGTCACCACACGCAAACTAAACATAATCTGCTTTTTGTTTCAAAAAACCTTCCTCCAAATTAATAGCTCGTAGAAGAGAATCATGTGCCTGGGCAACCTCTCTAACCCATTAAGGAGTGCAACAATCCTCATATTCTAATAAATCAACTTTATGTTGTGTTTCAATAACTTTATTATGAACATTACAAAAAACTTGGGTAATTCCATTGATGTAATTGACTAGCCACTTTTTTGTGAAGCTGCCATAAAAATAAGTTGGTTGGCCAAGCTAGGGGTGGTGACTAGCTGGTATAGGGAAGGTCAAGGAAGATTTAATGGTGATTAGCTTTGATGTTTGATGGTTGATGTCATGAGTTAGAGAGCTTAGCCAAATAAGGAGATGGGTTTGTATAATTCAAGTAACTCTGGTCCATTATTGGGTCCTCTGTAAATTGATTGACATCCAAAGGGGCTAATCAAGGCATGAGAAAATTAAGGTTGGTTAATTTCAAATGTTTTGATTATCTTGAATTTTAAGCTCAAAATTAGGGTTTAGAAAAAAAACTGTACTTGAGATTGACTTGGGCTTCGTTTAAAAATCAATTAAGGGGTCCAGTTGATCCAAAGGGATGTCATGAAGAGCGTTGGAAAAGAAATTGGCGTAATTGAATTGATTGAAGGCCTAAATTTAATGGAATTTTGGCTTAGGGTCAATTTTGGGGCTCATGGTTTGGGCATGGACTTAGGTTAGGCTAGGTTTTAGATCTACAGCAATTGAGAGTTCAATTTGGTTTATAGGTGCATTATGAAGACTTTAGGATTTAAAATTGAGGGAATTGGATTTGTTATGGTATTTAGATGAAATTTTCAGGTATGGTAAAATTGGGGAATTTTCCCCAAAATTGAAATTAGGGTTTGAAGGTTTGTTTGATTAGGCTCCAAATTGTTGTAGATTGGGGTTAAACAAGTTGATGATTAATTTAGGTTTAAAATTAGGTGACTTTGAAGTGAATTTGCTGGAAATTGGAATTAATTTGGGGGCCTTTAGGGCAAAATTGGGATTTTGGTCTGTCAGCGCTATTTTAGGTTGGTATTGGAGGGGAGTTTCCCATAAGAAGTTGTCGATCACCAGAATCAAAATCCCATCACCCACTTCAGAAGGATGTTGAAGTTTAGAAAAGTATGAAATCAAATTGACCCCATATTTTTCATAGTTTAAATGAAAGAGCATTGTACCTCAAATCATATATCTATCCCAAAGGATAAACACAACACTTGAGGATGAGGCTCGATCAAATAAACTAAGGAATATATGACATCCGTTTGGTCATTTGCTGATAAGTTCCCCTATTTAATATAAAAGATTAAATAGGGTTTATTTTAAGCTGGGTTTGGACATGATTCCTATAAGGTCAAGCCCCTATAGTTAATTACATGTTAAATGACCAAAGTCACCTAAGAAGACTCTCGATAAAAATCAAGAAATATTATCTTCAAGGAATTTCAAAGGGTAGAACTCTTCAATGAGATCAGATGTAGAGGTGTGAAAGGGTATTGGTTCAAATTTGGAACATTTTATTGTAGAATCCAAATGAGGAAGAACTAGAGGATGCCATGGATCCAGAAGAGAACCTCGTTGACTTCCCAAGCTATCCTAATTTTTGGCTTCAGTTTTGAGGAGAAAAATTTAAGTGTTTTATCTTTCCAGTTTTATTAGTTAGGGCTTACATTCATGTGAAACGATCACACAAATAGCCTAGAAGATGTGAGGATTTAGGTCATGACAGACGACAACCTCGGAATCCTAAGACGAGTTAGGGCTTATATTGTATAGCAGGGTTATACAAAGGCCTAAAGATAAGGTGAGGATTTACATTGCATAAGCAAGCAACCTTGAAGTCCTATGACTTTTTTTTGTTTTAGTCTAAGGAAGGAAGATTGGTTTAGCTGGGGAAGACAGGTTTTGCTACTGAAGATGGTCGTGCTGCCCACAATGCCAGCTCCAAGCCCCTGTCGCGATGAGTTTGAGTTTCTAGTGTGTCAAGTTATATTGTCAAATCAGGTGGTCCTATGGTTAAACTTCTTTAAGTTTTATAGGGTGCATATTAAGGTTGATAAGAGCGACACTGGTTAATATCCTACAGTTCCCTCATTCTGGCACAACTATTTTCTATTGGATTCACTTAGTCTAAATGAACTTACTAAACTCAACTTAATGAGTTCCATAATTTCATTTAGATCGTGGGAAGCCTCGTTAGCAACCGTAGGTTAACTCCTTCAAGGAATTCTTGATCATCCGATAGTGATGTTTTAATTTAGTTGAAGGTAGAGTTTTGTGTGATGTTTGTGATTAAATTTTGAGTTGTTTATATTTTTGAGGTTGTGGAGGTGAATTTTATCTTGGTTGATTTTAATTTTGGATTTGGTTTTCGTTTTCGTTTTGATTTTGTGGCTATCTTGATAATTTTTGTTTTCATGAAGGGTGGCGTCTTTGTTTAAGATGCAAATTGACAAGTATAAAAGTACAGTATGAAAGTATAAAAAAGACAATGTTAAAAACTGTAAAAGCGTATCTGGCGAGTCATCTCATTCCACCAGCTGAAACTTAAAATGTATGTTAAGGCAGTTTATATGAAACTGGGAAGTAAAATCATGCTGACCTATCTAACCTTAGGTCATATCTTGGTGGGTCCTTAGGAGTTTAGTTAAGGATGATGTTGTCAAGCAAAACATATTAATTTGAGTAGATCTCCGAGGTATCCAACAGATCTAGAGAAAGAAGTAGGTTCGTGCTACTCTCTCGCTGCCTGGTGAAAATTCCTGAGTTCTTTTAAACTTATTTTGTTTCTTAAAAATTCATCTTGTAAATACCCTTAATGCTCAGTGAACATTGATGCCCCAATTATCCCTAGGAATCGGGTAATTATCACTTGTGATTCAATTTAAGAATTATGTGGGTGAAGACTCTTAAAGAGGCAAGTTAGTGTTGTTGGAACACTTAGCCAAATTTTGACCCTAATTGTGCTTGTAGTGTTTGAAAGATGTTTTAATTTTCAATGATATTTACTTTTCTATTCCTCATTTAAATGAAACTTTTTTTAGCCTAAGTCACTACTAAGCCCTTAAGATATAGGTGAGTGTCTTAATTAGCTTTAAAAAGATCAAGCTTTAGATGATCATGATTCATGATTTGAATTTTATTTTAAAATCAAATAGGGGTAATAAATTGATTGATTATTGACTTCAAAATTCATACCCCTAAGTCTTAGATTCATTTTATTTGAATAATCCTCCAAATTTCAATAATTCAGAAATTTATTAACTTATCTTTTTAATGAGGAAAGTGAGGTTCGTTCCTAGTAATTAACCCCTTGGGTTTCAAACATCAAATAAATTGATTAAGATCAGAGGTTACCCATTTCCCTCCTTAACTTAGGCCTAAATGTTAATTAAGTCTAATTTTCAAAAATTACACATTTGCCTCTACGGCTCTATCACTTCATAATTTGTCAAATTCAATTCAACTGACTTTGAAATTTTTATCCTACCTCATTCATGGGTCAATTAAGATATCAGC
The DNA here is from genome assembly GCA_003013225.1 of Phalaenopsis aphrodite. Taxonomy (NCBI): domain Eukaryota; kingdom Viridiplantae; phylum Streptophyta; class Magnoliopsida; order Asparagales; family Orchidaceae; genus Phalaenopsis; species Phalaenopsis aphrodite. The sequence goes on along the minus strand of NEWO01000333.1, from coordinate 304,528 downwards.
ACAGAAAAATTGATTTATCACCTTTTAATTTAATTTAAACATTTATTTTCATGCAAAAATAGGATTTGGGCCAAATTTCATGATTTTTTGAATTTTATTTGAATTTTAAGAATTATTTTAATTTCTGGAGTATTTATTAAATATAAAATATTTTAAATGGTTAAAATTAATTTTTGTATTTTTGAAAAATCTCCCTGAGGTCTGAGAACTCAAAGCAGAAGATTTTATATTTTTTTGAATTTTATTTGATTTATTGGAATTATTTTAATGAAAACACATTTTTAGCCTTTAAAAATTATTTTTAAGCTTTAAAATCCAATATGTTTATTTAGAAAACCAAGAAAAATATTATAATTGTTCCTAAGTGATTAGGATGCAATTTAGAACAATTCCGTGAGTTTTATTATTTTTGTGATTTTTAGGGATTTTTAGTTATTTAAATATTAAAATAGGCTAAAAATCAAGTTTTTATTTTAAATATCATTTTATTTTTAGAAAATACCACTGATCACAGAGAACTCAAAAAATAATTTTTGATAAATTTTTTAGTTATATTTTTATTTTTAAAAATCATTTAAGTGCCAAAAATGATGTTTATCTATAAAAATCAATTTAAGTTATCAAATGTACTCAAAATATTTCAAAATTTTTATGGTGAGTTGTTTGGATCATAAACAGTGGAGATTAAAAATTATGTCATTTAAATATTCATATCTTTAAAAATTAATTATTTTAATTATTTAGTGTTAATGAAAATTAAGTACATTTTAAATGACTTGACCCATGAAATTATTTCCAAAAGCTACTCTAGTCATAGTGGACCTTCCAAAATTTTCTTGAAATTTTCTAATCTACATGCTAATTACCATGATTATTTTAAGGAAATAATGTGCAAAAACTTGAAAAATATGGATCTCTGTCTAGGAACCTCCTCTGATTTTGGAAAAATCAGAAGATGTTTCCCTTGACAGAGACTACAACATGTCAAAATTTTAAGACAAGGTGATGTGTCAATATGCATGGAGAATCAAATGTTTCAAAATAGTGTTTAATTAATTAAGAAAATATGCTTCAAATGGACTTGAAATTAATTTCACATTATTCTCCTTTATTTACTGAACAAAAGGGCATTTTTAATTTATTTTTATGATTTTTCTATACAAAGTTATCAATTTTGGAAGTTAGGGGTCATTTTCTGAATTAATTAAACCCTTATTTACTTATTTAAACGAGTGGCGCCACCTCAACCTACGACGGCTCCGAAGCTCCACATGGCACCCTCCCATTTGATACTGTCATCCACCTCAGCGCTGACTCGGCCTGTTGTTTATGTTTCGAAGCGCTGTCTGGCTTGATCTCCTCCATCCATTCAATACACGCTTGATCAAATGGCTCTCCATCATCGTCCCTGATAGAATGATCTCGTAACCGTCCACACTAAAACCCTAAGATCTCAGCCTAGACTCAACCAAATCACTTTGGGTTTGATCCTATGGACGTCTGGTTTGTTCTAAAACTTATATATGTGTGTAAATTAAACGTCTCTCCAAAGCGGGTGATAGGATTTTGATTTCGGTGACCGACAGCTTCCAACGGGCAACTCGATGACCCAAAATAGTGCCTATAGCCATCATCTCCTCCTTCTTTATTTCCACCTAGTAGATGATCTCATCTTTCTACTGAAGGAGTCTTTTTAATGCCTCTGGATCATTTCCCTTTATGAGTGCCTGAGCCTCACCTTGAGACAATGACGCTCGGGTCTCGACCACGTTTACCTTGGCATATTCATCTTCCATGTAGTCAGTCAAATCTTCATCAGACTCTTTTTTCCTTTCTTGGGACGACTACTTGAGATCTGTCATCATTTTGTCCAATGTTTCCTCAATTGAACTTCCCTTAATGGTCTTGAGATCCACTAGTGGCGGCAGATGAACCTTCTCTTCTAAAGTGAAAACCATCTCTTCAGGCTTGAGATCCTCCTTAGAATTTTTAATCTCATTCTTACAAGTAGTTACCAGCCTGAAAACTTTTGGTTGCCACGCCATCTTTTTTGGTGTTGATAGATTAGGCTTGTATGGCTTGTCGACAATACCAACACATTGATGAGTGTTGTGAGCCCTAATACGCTGACTAGATACTACAATATATGTCCCATCATCTTTACTCAATCCTTTTCTCGGGGAACAGGGTTTCTCTTATGGAATTATCCATGGTCCAAGGCGGGCTTTGGTAGGTACTCATCCAATCTTTCTAAGAATCTCATTGATTAAATAGTTTTCCTTTACAACTAGTCTCTCGATTATAGTTTGTAATTGATCCATCGACATTGTCGTCATCCTCTTCTCCTTTCAATCCTCATAGTGGAAAGGTTGAGGTGGCGTAGCAACAATCCTCCTTGTATATTCCTCATCCTCGGCAACAAACAGTGGGTGGAAGATGCTTCCCCCTATCCCCTATTAAGTCTCATGTAATCTAAACTCATCATCTACAACCCCTACAGGATCAACATCCTTAACAACTTTCAACTTCTTTATCTGAGCATTCTTCCTATTCATATCCCTTCTTTATACACATGTGAGAGGTGCAGACCTTGAGCTAGACCCTACTTCAAACATAAAATGTGCCACAGGGAATGTCAAACCCTCCTCTGTGATAGTTTCATCATCCACTTGGAAACCTTTTCCCTTGAATGGGGCAGGAATGGTTACCTTATCTGAACTGCTACAACAACATGATCAAATATTGTCTCAGCAAATGTATCACTCGACAGAGAGAAGACACACATTATCAGAGGTCCTGAGTAATGTCTACCCTTTCAAAGATGAAGAATTGGGTAAGATGTTCAACAATCCGATGAAGAGGTCCATTTTCCAGTTATAAGAGCCCAAAAATCCAGAAGAAGTGAATAAGAAAGTTCATCCATTATATTGCTCGTACCAAATGATGCTTTAGCATAAAATAGAGGACCGCTTCACCTTTAGGAATTGACTCGAGGCCAAGCTCAAGAAAGGGAACATAACAATCCTAAAAGAGCACATGAAAGAACTTGAAAGAGGTTTTGTTAATGTCACTTCAATCGATCATATTATTTGAATTGATCTGTACACACCCGATAATATTTGGAGTACAACAATGGAAAAATCTTTAAGGAAGATGCTATATTAGATTTAAACGACTTTAGTGTATGCTTCGGTCCAGAGTTCAAGACCTGCTAAGCTGATAGTATCAATTGTAGTTGAAGAACTGGTTCAAGAGAAGAATATGGAGAAGACCATTGAGAAAAAGGAGATTTAACACCAAAAAAGTAGACTAGGGGCTGCTTTTCCAAGGATAGTTATTTCTGATTTAGGGGAGAAATCCCTCAAACCTCTGACTCTATATGATTATTTCTTTATCCTCGTGGTGTACTACAATATGAAGAGTTCTAATGTTGGCTAAGTTTTGACTATTTATAGCAATAACATAACTAATGACAACAAACCTAATTCGGATGTTAATTTCAATTCTAATAAAAATTCTTAAATTGTACAAAACTTAAGTTATTGTGAAAAGGGGAAGGGTGCTGACAAGGGAGATTACGATATCTCTGAAAGTGAATTACTCTTTTACAATATCCATGGACCACCTATCAAAATCAAACTTGATCCCTCAGACTCTGAGACGACTCTAAAAACACCAGTTTTTCCAGTTCAAAAAAGACACCAACAAATTCAACACAAAATTTGGAAGAGATGACGAAGATCAACTTAAGAAGCAGAAAAGTTTTACCTACAAGAATGGGTCTGAAAGACAATCCAAAGCAAATAGTTACTCAAGGAGAGCTGTCCTCGCCAACAAACAAAATACACCGTCCTGAGGGATAAACATACTACTTGGTAGTGATCTCCATCATATAAACGTAAGAAACTTATGACATCCATTTGGATTGTGAACCTTATCAATATAGGTTCCCCTACCAAATATAGAAAAATGAGGCATGGCTTATTTTACCTGGTTTCTTAAACTTCCCTATAAAGGCAAGCCCTTATAGCTAATCACATCCTAAATGACTAAAGTCACTTAAAAAAACTCTCAATAAAGATTAAAGTTTGTCTTCAAGATATTAAAAGTTTAGGTTTTCAAGGTTGTTTGTAAGAAATCACAAGTGTGAAAGGATCTTATGAAAATAAGTATTTTAGTAATCAAAGGAGTAAAAAATAAGGGATGCCACGGAGCAGAGGCGAACCTCAGTGACTTCCCAAGCTATCCTATTGTTAGACTTTATGTTTTGGAAGCAAAATTATGTATTGTTCAATCCTGTCAATTATTAATTATATGACTTATACCTACATAATATCTGATTTTCAAATACCTAGGAGGATAAGAGGATTAACATTGTATCAAATGATGACCTTAAAATCCTAAAGCAAGTTAGGGATTACATTGCATGACAAGGTATGCAAAGGCCTAAAGATAAGGTGAGGAATTATTTAGCACCAGACAAACTACCTTGAAGTCCTATGGTTTGTTGTTTAACTCTGTGGAATGGTTTGGATGGTGTAGATTTGTTTTTCCATTGTAGATTGTCGCCCTCTATTCACCATGGCTTTCTTTAATGTTCCTAGTTGAAGTACAACCTCAAGGTTTATGGTGTTATGGTTTTGGTTTTATTTGTCAATATTGTTTGAATTTTTTGGGAATTTTAATATGAGTTGAGAGACACAAGCCAAGATCTCACTGTTCAGTCATCCCTGTACCAGTATTTTTTCTTGAATTTACTTAGTCCAAACAAACGATTAAACTCGTTTAGACTAGAGAATTCTTGTTAGTAATTGTAGGTTACCTTATCTGAAATATCCTCGTAAACCCAAGAGGAGTAAATTAATGAGCGTTCAGAGTTTTAAAAGTGTATTACTATTTTTTAAAGCGTATTTTTTTGTTAACTAAAGTGATTATGCATGGATAAGAGTATGATGTTGAGTAAGGAAGTAAAAGTGAAATAAATAAATTATGAGACTTGTACCTACCACTCCTGAGGCAGCTGCATGGGTTAGTATCATGATCTTGATATAATAATATACATGAACTTCAAACAAAGTGCAAAGAGATTCCAGTACAAAAGGAACCCAAAAAAAGTTTTCAGAAAAACCCGAGCAAGTAAAATAAAACCCAGTGTCACATATAGAAGACTGAGACTAAGAGTTAGACATTGGTCAAGGTGGGGGCTTAGAGCTAGACTCTTTGCTTTATTATCCAACATTGACATAAGCCATCAATCTGAAAATCATGGGAGGGGCAACTCCTAACCTCATTCCCAGTGATTAGCGCATGGACCTTTATGAGATTTCATCAATAGTTTATTTGGCTTTGATGCAAATAAGTTTATTTAACCTTCAAAAGTAATCATGTCGCAGAAAGGATTTCTATTAAAGTTTATAGATTTATATATTTTTTGTAAAATGTTATAGTCCACAAGCTAATCATTCTAATCAGACCAGGAGTACCAAAAATCTCAGAAATCTAGACGTAACTCCTAACAAGGGATGGTGAATAGTACCACCAGCTCAATCCTCTCTCCTTATTGAGGATTCTCGTGGTAGAAGATATTATTCCAAATCTCTCTTTGCATCCCTCGTTCAACACACATAAGCAATATCATCATCGCTCTAGCCAACAAGAACACTGGCTCATACTAGCTCGATGATCATATGTGGCACAAACAAATATCCTCAGTTGCTCACAAGGATTTAGATACCTTATGCAAGACTACATCCCTTGAGCATTGGAATTAAATGTAGGAAAAATTGTGCAGGGTATTTTATTTGAATTTATGAATTAACGGGACCCAGAGCATATCTTAGGAGATCCATATGAGGCTTGAGGATGATTTCCTCCCTCAAAGATCATTAAGTTCAAATGTTATTTGAAGTATCCAAAATCTTATAATGATATTTGGGGTTAACCCTAAATAACTTTGAAATCTCTCGGATCATTTCCAGTTAATTCGACTTTCTTGTTCAGTTAAGTTAATCAAACATGATCAAAATTATGGTTTAGTTGTAATGTTTTAACTTGAGTTTAGTGAAATTTAATGTTTGGTTAACCCGTGAGTAGGGTAACTAGACTTTCATTTGAAGTTATTTTTTAGATTTATGTGAATAAGTACCCTTTAAGATAAACATGGTTATTAAGAAATCTCTTACTCTTTCAATCAGGTTTGAATTTATAGTGTTTTAAAGATTTTTATAATTGATTGCATTCACTTTTCTAATCCAAAGTCATATTTTATCAAACTTAGTATACTACCAAGCTCTTAAATCTTTTAAGGATAAATTTGTAAATTTGAAAATATTAAATAACAATGTGATTAATCTTTATTCAAAGATCAAATTGTCACTTATTTATTGAATAATGGATTTTAATTAGTGATTTAATGGCTTCCTATCATAATCCCTTTACATTAGAATCATTTAACTTAATCGATTTCCAACCTATAATAATTTAGAAAATTATAACTTTACCCTTTTGTAACAAATGATGTAAATTGGTTTCTACCCTCAATAACCTTAGATTTCATTCACCACAAAGGTATTAATGATCACAAATATTACTTAATTCCCCCCTGATTTGACCTAAATCTTGATTAGAGTTTAAAATTCAAAAATGACAATTTTACCCTTAGGGTTCCTTAAAAATTTCATAAATTTAATCAGAAGTGATTTGAGATTGGGTTGTTCCCTTGCTAATAGGATAACCCTCACATCAAAGGATAATTTGTTTTTTTAATATTTTTATTTAATTTTTAATATTTATTTATAACTCAAAATAGGCATTTTTAATGATAATTCATTTAGTTAACTAAATACTTTATCTATCCCAAAAAATAATTTTTGGAGGTTCCTTTATGTCAGAGGACCCTTAAAAATAATTGTTGGGAATTTCTAAATATATATATTTTCATTTAAAAAATTAACTTCTATATTTTTTGCAAGTCTCACTGAACTTAACGAACTCGGAGAAATTTATTTTGCACTTTTCTAATTTTTTTTTTTAAATTATTTTACTCAAAATGTGGGAAAATTCATTTAAATATTAAAATTACATTTGTACATATTTAAAAAATTATGAATTTATTTGAAAGTGGTTTTATGATATAAGGAAGGAATTTGTGACATTTTCAGGTATTTTGTATTTATAATTTTTTTTAATAATTATTAAATTAAAATGGTTTAAAAAAAATTTTATTTTTACTTCAATTTTACTTTTCCTAGATTCCTTTGCTCTTAAGGAACAACCCAAACTAATTTTTATAATTTTTTTATTTTTATATTATTTTTTATAATTATTTTAATCAAAAATTTTTTATTTACTTTAAAAATACAATTTTACATTAGAAATATTTTTTTTACTTCCAAATTTTTACAGGGATTTTACAACATTATTTTCTTCATCTTTTGATTTGTTTTTGATATTTCAAATGATTTTCTATTCTTCTGATTTTCATTAATTTTTTAATGATTTTAAAGTATGAAATTAAATTTTAATCTCTTAAGTTTCATATTTATTTTTGCTAGAGTTCTCTAATCACGGTGAACCTACCCAACCTAATTTATTTTTTTTTATTTTGATTTGTTTTATAATTATTTAATTTTTATTTAACCATTAATCATATAAAATCAAGGCTTTTAGTCATAGGGGTGTCCTCTGACCATAGAAAAATTGGAGAACACTTTTAAGGACATTTTGAATTAATACTCTTAATTTCATGCTATGGTGATTAATAATTAATTATTTATTATTTAAAATATTTTTTATGTATTTGATTAATTTAAAAATAAATATAAGAGAAATAATTTTTATTTTTGGTCTACATTTTCCTTCTCGGTTCGATGAACACACAGGTGTTTTATTTTATTTTTATGACTTTTCTACAACAATATATGATTTTGTTACATTTTTTGAATTAATCTAAATAAAAAAAACTCTAATTTTTCTATTTATCAACGTGGTAGCCACGTCTTTCCTCGGCAGCTCCAAACCCCTATGCGGTGAGCTTCGATTCACTGACCTTTCCACGTAAGCTACTAACTCAGCACACTATTCATGCACCATTCCTCTATCTATTGTGCACTCCACCATTTGATTCATATACGTGCAAATGTATGACATCCGTTCATTATCCCTGATGGCCCTCACCTGAGAACCGTTCGTCTTCTAACCCTAAGATCTCGCTCAATACTCAACCAAATTAAGCATGGTTTGTTCATACACTATCATCTAAGTGAGTCAAACACATCTATATTGCTAGATACACATGGACTGTAACTTTTTCTCATAATGTTCCAAATCAAGGGCAAAATTAGGGATTTTGATCCATACCCTTGCGCAAGAGGTGATGCCTCAATTTGGTTTTTTCTTGAGCTTCACCTTGATTCTACGAACCTCCTTCAAGTGTTAATTAACCAAACATGGGGTCTAGGTGTGATCTAAGCTAAGAGGTTACTCATGTTTGGTCTAGAGGTGGTTAGAGTGCTTGGGAGAGGTGAACTTTTAAGGGGAACTTCTTCTTTTGCTTTAGGGAAGCTTTTGAAGACATCAATTGGGAGTTTTAAAAAGTTTTGTGGTATGGTCGTGAAATGCCCTGGGATTTGAGTTGGACATTATGTGGAAAGGTTTGAAAGGAATTTGGCAAAGTTTCCCCAAGGATAAGGCTCTCTTTTCATTTGGTCGTAAGGGGGGGTCTCACTTATAAAAAGGGTCATTGCTACCAATAAAGAAAGCGAGGGTTGCCAAAGTTAGCTTGTATGGAGGGAAGAAAAACTCCAAAGTCCAATAGCAGTCAAGTCAGGGAGTTCAAATTTCAGATTTTGGCCATGAGTGACTTCTCAAGCTTGGTGTTTTTTGGTGGCTTTGGTGGCTGGCCGGCCAAGCCAAAGTCATCTCCAACCTTTGGGAGGTTATATGTGGGGAGATGTGAGGTCAAATGGGTTCAAGCATGGGCAACTTCCATATCCAAAGGAAGGGGTAAGTTTGGGTTAATTTACGTTAGGCTTGGGTTTAGCCACTTGGGATTGGGCTTAGATCCTTTCCAAGGAGATTTGGGTTAGTGGTCAGCCCCATGAGATGTTGGTTGGCAAGGATTGCATTACAATTTTGTATTTGGTGGTTTCATGAGAGTGGTTGAATGATTTGGTGGGAGGTGAAAGGAAGTCCTCCATTTACTATATTTGGTGTCCATGTTTCATATGAAGCCCATGGATGGTTCCATGGATGATTCGATGACATGCATGGGCTACAATTAGTTTTCATCATAAAGGAGTTTGGTAATTTTGGAAATTTAGTGAGGTGGAGTCAAAATACTAAATTTGGATGGGGTTTAAGCATGTATGGCATGTGCATGACTTAATTTGATTAAATGTGCGATGAATAAAAAAATGGATAATGAATTTGTATGTTAGCCTTTGGATTCCGAAGTTCGGGCTTAGGTTGTGTGCTTTTAAAATTATTTGTGGAAGGCTTTAGAAAAAAAAATGGGCTTTTAATTTTAACTATGGTGGGTTTAATGGAATATTGGGGATTACCATGAAAAGAAAATTCATTTTGGGCTTGAATTTGGTAGAATTGGGTTTGGGTATGGTAAAATTGAGTTTGAAATGACTTTGGTGAAATTTATGGGTAAATTGGGGATTTTGGAATACTTAGGTAATTTTTGTAAATTTGGGTCAATTTGGTCAATTTTTGGGATCTTAGGTATTCTAGGACAATTGGAACATTTTGATGGAGTTTAGGAATAATCTTGGTGAAAAAATGAGTGTTTTGAGCATGAGGAGCATTTTGGAAATTTTTGGATCATTTGGATAATTTGGAATGGGCTTAAATGATTTTTTGTAAGAAGTTAGAAATTTGAGGAATTTTGGATATTTTTAGACATTGGGAGTACTTTGGGAAATTGGGTAAGATGATCATTCATGTCATGATTAGCCATATTGGAACAATAGAACACTAAATAAAAACTCATTTATGAATCTCCTCATGTTAGCTCTAACCATCTTAGCCAAAGTCTGAATGCTTAGGACAACCCATATGAGTTTCTCAAAGTGTTAAGAAGGTGGGTCTACTGTAAGTGATTTTAGGGTTTAGAGCATGTGGATGGTTTGATGGTTTTGAGTGTCTATATGTGTGTGAGAGATCAAACCTAAGCCACACAGGGTTCTCCTAGGGTGCTTTGAACCTATAGGAACCCACTCTTGATACTCCACATTTTAGTCTTAGCCAGGAGGCTTGTTACCACCCATGCGAGAATTCACAAGAGGAGTCAAGAAGTATTTTGAATGTCTATGAGGGGTGTGAATTCCATCAATAGTCTTATAGGATAGTCCAAATGAAAGTCCTAAGGTTTGATCCTAGTTTTTAGAGAATAGGATTTTACCTTATAAAAAATGGGGTCAACAATCTTAAGTATTACATATCTAATACAAACGATTCAATTTGAACATACGAACCGCACAATTCTTATGCATTACTTATTCAACACCTAAATTTCATTTTGTACATACATTCCACTCAATTCATATATCAAATCTCAAAGCTTCAATTTTTACACACATTCCACTCAATTCTTATGTATTGCATATCTAACAGCCAAACTTAAAGTTTTACATAGGAACCACATAATTTTTATATCTTACATATCTAACACATTTACATGTGATTAGGAATTTTCTCTAATTTTTCCTAAGTTAGTGGGCACCTCAAACCCTAAAAGCCCCAATTTTCACATTTAAGTCACCCTTTTGATTAAAATAATTAATGATATTAAAATGTAGATCAAAAAAATATAGGACTTGTTTTGTTAGGTTCACTGTGGTCAGATGACCCTAAGAAAGATATAAAATGAGTTTAAATAATTAGGTGTTTTATAGTATGTAATTAAGTCATCAAAATTAATAAAAATTAAAGAAAATAAATTATAATTCAATAAATTACAAAATTTGTTTCGCGGCGAGGATAATGATTATTTTAATACACTAATATCAAAACTTATTTTTCCAGGTAAATAGCATTTATGCACTAAAATAATTATAATAAATAAAATGTAATTAAGAAAATTATAAAAGGTGGTTTGGCATGATCCTTGTGACCGGGGTCACTTAAGAAAAATTAATTTGTTATTAAAATAAATAGTTCATTTTTTAGCTAATTTTCAACTTAAAAATAATTAAAAATAATTAAAAATCACAAAAAATATAAAAGTACACAAAATGTCACAAATTTTTCCCTCATCATTTGTGACCATTTAAAATTTTTTTTCCTAATTTTTCTAATAAAGTTATGTATTTTTAAATGTCTAAAATGTTTTTTTCTTAATTTTTCATTAAAATAAAAACAATAAATAAAATAAAAAATTACAAAAATTAAAAGTTTGTTTATTCAACTTCTCTGAACTGAAAGGGACTGAAGAAAAATTATAAAATGTAATTTTTGAAATTAAAGTATTTTTTTATTTAAATAATCCCTAAAACCAATAAATAATTATAATCAGTAAAATTTGACTCAAAAAATTTTTAAATTTGGTTCAAGTGGTCCTCTGACCTAGGTGAACCTCCAATAGTCTTCCTAAGGATAGAAACTTCACTTTGATTAATCAATTGAATTAACATTGAAAATTCTAATTTTTGAATAAAAATAATTATAAGAATTAAATAAAAATTCGAAAAATATAGTTTCACCTTTAATGTTTTAATTCACCCATGGTTGGAGTTCCTTGAAAATTTTAAAGTCATTTGAGTTAAAATTAATGATTTATGAAGTGGAAAGCACTGGGAGCGAAATAATAGTTCTAGGATTTTGTTGCTATAATTAAATTTTAGGTTAAGTCAAAGGTTAAATGGGTCTTGATCATAATGAATCCTCTTGGATGTTTTAAAGAAAAGGTTTAAGAGATAGAACCAACTTGTCACATTTCTATAACAACGGTAAAATTGTAATTTCTCTAAATTATTTTGACATGGAAATTAACCTAATTGAATGATCCTAAGGTAGTGGGCTTGAGCTAGGAAGTTAATAACTTAATCTTTTGAAGCCCCTTAATTGGTTATTAGAATATAATCATGATTTTTAATAAGAATTGAGTGCCTATAACACAACATTTTTTTATTTAAATATCCTAAAAATTTAACTTAAGGGCTTGGTAGTGAATTAGGCTTGATTTAAATTTGCTTAATGATGTTTAGAAAAGGAAACTAAATTAATCATGAATAAATTCCAAACACTACGAGCCCAACTTCAATTTTGAGCCCAAGATCCATAATAATTCAGTCTACTCTTAGGGCATCCACTTATATGACTCTTAAATGAAACATCAAGTGAATGTCTAAGTGCCCCGCTCATATGATAATTAGAACATTAAGATTCATTGAGTATAAGGTAGATTAATCCGTTGAATCTAAAGTTATTTTCGGACAAATAGTTAAACAATATCATAAGTCCATATGAACTCAAAACAGTTCAAAGGTTTTTAAAAGTTGTTTAGGATTATGCCTCGAACACCTTTATGATCTTTTCGACATTTTGAAGGACAAATGAACTTATTATTTTTTGTTCCAGAAAATCAACCATTTAAACTTCTAGAGACCCACCAAATTATACTTCGGGACCCGATAATTTACTTGAATCAATGAAAATGCCCTAAACTACTTATCCAACATTAAATGACCCAATGCTCGTCTTCCCTAAGGTATTTAAATCATTTTGAGCAACTGGGGATATTTGTTTTTTCCACACATGGATCATTGTGCTTGTGTAGGTCTGAGGTGTAGGTAGCTAGGGCAATGAAATTAATGCTAATGTGTGCTAAAATAAGGATGCAATGTGGGATTTAAAATAGTATCTCCTACCTCGGAGACTTTCAATAAAAGGAGAGGATAAGGACCAATGGTACTATTCGCCGACTCTTGACGAGATTGTTGCCCACGATACTCTTAAGTTTCCTATAATCCTAGCTCGGTGAAAAAAATTATTCTGTGGACTACATTACTTTGTAAAGTATTTAAAAAAACTATATAAAATTTCTTTCGCTTGCTGCACTAAGTTGTATATGCATGAAAACTACATTAAAAATGAAAATTTATAAAGGTACATTGTTAATCAATTAGATTGAGGTTAGGACTACCCTCTGTAAATTATTGAGTTGTTCGCTCTTATTTAAGGATGGGAAGCACAAAGTTCTACTCTGAGCCTCCACCTTTACCATTGCTTTACACTTTGTTATGATCTTCCATATGTGACCATGGGTTTTCTTTTACGTACTCGTGTTTTCGACTTTCTAGCAAAAGATGCCTCTGTTTACTTTCCTACAACATATTTAAATTTCCTGCAAATATATTATGCTTTATGATGCTAAACATGCAACAGTAGCAGAAGCCCAGGTATACATTTACATTTTATGCATTACAAATTTATTTATGTGCCTTATAGCATTTTCTGCTTGCATTTATTTACTTTACATGCAAAACTGAACCAAAAATTGAAGAACACAAAAACACATTTTTCAAAATTAAATTTACATCTTCAAAATAATGAACGAACATAATAAACTTCTTTTGGGTTTATGAGGACTTCTTGGATGAGGTAATCTACGGTTGCTAGTTAAAGTTCTCCAAATTAAATAAGCTTAAAACCTTATTTGAACTAAGTCAATTCAAAAGAAAATAGTGGTGTCAGAATGAGAGAACCCTAGGATCCTAACCAGTGTCGCTCTAATTAAATTAAAATCCCCCTTAAAGGCACTTGAACAACAACAACAAAGCTTGACACTCAAACTGCAAAATTATAAGCTCTTTCTTTGAGTTGTCACTTCGACGAGGAGCTTGGAGCTAACTTTATGGGCAGCATGACTAGATGGTGCAGAAGAATAACTTTGAGAGAGAAAACAGATCTACAACAACAAATCCTTCCTTAAAACTAAATAACAAGTCATAGGGATTCGAGGTAAATCGTCTAGTATGATATAAATCCTCAACTTATCTTTAGGCTTTTGCACAGCCCTGTTATGCAATTTAATACCTAACTCGCTGAGGCTCGGAGGTTGTCGTTCATTACATCATAAACCCTCCTATATTCCAGACCATTTGTATGATTGTGTCATGCAAGTGTAAGTCATAAATAATAAGTGACATGATGAAACATCAAATAATATTTCCTTGATATTGAAGTCAAACCATAGGATAGTTTGGGAAGTCACTAAGGTTCTCCTCAAGTTCCGTGGCATCTCCTAGTTTTTCTCCTTTTGAATTTTAGAAATAATTGTTCCTACTTGATCGTTCCAAGTTGATACTCCTTTGTCCGACTTTGAAAACCCTAAACTTTTGAATTCTTGAAGACAATATTTTCTGATCTAAATTGAGAGTTTTCCTATGTGACTTTAGTCATTTAAGATGTAATTAACTATAGAAAATTGCCCTTATAGAAAACTTTGGAACACAACTTAATATAAACCTTATCTAATCTTTTATGTTAGATAAGAGAATTTGTCGGTGAACATAAATGTTTTTAGGACTAAAACATATGTTATAAATTCTTTAGTTTATTTAATCGAGTTTTATTATCAAGTAATGTGTCTATTCCTCGGGCTAGATGCAATGCTTGTAATGTTGTGCTCGTTTATTTAAACTATTATCTAAATGAGATCGATTCGGTCTTGTATTTTTAAAATTTAAAATACTAACTTTCAAAAATTATATATATATATATATATAAATATTTTAAATCAATGACATTTTTCCATGTTGGCAACTTATGCAACAATCTGTTTTTATAAACTTATATGTGATATATGACAAATTTAATATGATCAGAAATATTTTTTTTTTTTTTGTAGACAAAGATTTGCATGAATGTTAGCTTGATATAAGTTTTATAATCAGGATTTAAAATTTTTTGTTGAAGTTAATAATAAAATTAACTGCACATCTAACATTTTTCCATGTCATTTCTTTGTTTCTACCCTTTTATCACCTCTTGTTATATAATTTGAAAATGACAGAGCATTCATATGTTTCATAGGTGATGTAGGAAAAAACCCAAATGAATGTAGCGAGGATTGAGATTAGAGAGGGGTTTGTTCGTTGATTTATTTTAAAGCCAAAAGTAGTGGGTCCCAAGAAAGATGGTATTTATTCATTAACTCCTTAGTTGGAGCATTTGTAAGCCCAAATGTGTATTTAGATTTAAGTAAATAGTTGTCCTATGTTGGCATGCATATGCTTAGTTGGATTCTTTTGGTCCTAATTTAGCTATTTTAGGTTGAACTTCTCAATGCAACATAACCCTTTTTTGGGCCATTTTGAATTCTTTTTATTCAAGTTATTGTCATGTATATATCTCAAACTAGTTTAACTTTTGCCAACTAATATTCGCCAATGTGGATTAAATTATTTTTGTATGAGTAACTATGGATTAAAACTTTTTTTAGCATGAAGAAAGTTGAGATGGTATCTACATATCTTAATTGTTGCACCATGAGAGACACCAAAATAGATCCCATTTTATTAGATAATGGAATAAATTAATGCTAACTCTATTATGATAAATTTGGTTCTTCAGAGGCATCCAATTTGAGTAATTTCATTTTCAATATAATGTTGACATCTTTTAACAGCTGATAAAAATAAATTAACTTATTTTTTTTTTTAAACAATTTGTGTATTGCTTTGGTACGCAAACATGAAAGTATCTTTATCAAGGTGTCTTCTTGATGGTCACTAACTAATGGTGAGATGTAGTTTAGAGGGATTTATTTCCAAGCGGTATGTATAGATGTTGAGGAAGCTAATTGGTAATACCTCTATTGAAGATGATCAAATTCTACATGACTCTAGATAAGAAGTAATCAACCCTACATAAGAACGCATGTTGACATGTAATATGTGATTTTTTAAATATTTATTGATTATAGCAGGAGAGTATTAATGGCTATAATCATACTAAAAGTGCTGAAATGAAGGTTCTCTTATGGTTGCCCCAAAGATTACATAAAAATGCATTTACATTAAGGTATTATTGCCTTTAATTCTGATGGTAGTTGATTGCCAACAGATGCTGTCGATTAATGCAAAAAAGGGTTGATTAGTGAGTGTTATATTAATAAGAACTGTTGAGATTTTTGTTAGTTAATGATTTCTAATTATTAGGGATTTAAGTTGATGAATATGAGAATTTCTATAAATAATGTCAATATCAAAAGCTTAGTAAATTTCTAATAATCAATAAAAATTTAAAAAAGGTATTCGCCTATCTTAGCTTAAATTTTTTAAACACTCACAAAAATAATTAAAGGCATTTAAATACAAGTCACTCAATTCTTATTTATTTACATATCAAACACCTAAACTTCACTTTTTTACATTTATACTATCCAAATCTTTCATATCATATCAAAAATACCACAATTTTAACCTTAAAAAGTGACATGCATATTTTTATGCATAGTTAAGGTGCCAGGCATGTGAAATTTGAACATTAGATGTTAGCTACGTAAATACATTGGAGTTGAGGGGTATGAATGTAAATCTTTAAAATAAATACTGGGAAAGAAAATTTAAGGCAACAACATTGGTTATTAAAGAGTTGACACCATCTCTTGGTGATGTCCGGACAAACAGAGCTGTCTCAGTCAAAGCACTCTGATAAATATACAGATAAATGTACAATCAAGGTAAAATACACTTACTCTTTATTGTAATAGTACAGTTATAAAATAATCAATCCTTCAAAAAAAACTAATTTTGAAATTTTACGTCAACTTACATAAAATTGTTTAGCATAAGGTTTTAGTTGTGCCTGAACATTTCCCAAACCTTGCAACCATATCTTTCTTTATATTCATTCGATAGAATATTGAGTCCAAATCCAGTTGTCCGTATATTCGGATAACGAGTACAAAAGCTAGCCAGCCTAGAACTGTTCTATACGAATAAAAAGATATCTCACATTTTATTGATAAAAAAAAGATGGCCAATAACTGATAAGTGGATCACAAAATTAATTAGAAAATGTTTACGTTCAAAGCCAAATATTGCATCAAATTTAAAATTGTCATGTAACCTAAAAATTTAATAATTTGTATTTCCAAATTCTTGACATTTTGGACTTGAAAATTGCAGGCTGAAGCAAACAATGGCAGCAACTCTTTCTGCCTCCACTAGGATTCACACTAATACACAGTACGAATTAGCTCGCTTGCACAGCTCAATCAAGCTGGCCACTTCATTAAAAATTAAGTAATTTGCATGTGATTAGTGAATTATTAAAGCTGCTAATCACTGATTTTAATGTAGCTTCAAACAGCAGAAAGTGATTAGCATATTATGAATGGCCTTCTCCTTTTCAGCTTGTTTCTGAAAAGTCTGGATAAAAGCTAACAGACAGAAGTGCATGTTACTACTACTTCATAAACACATGCATTTTTTTGGCGTTTAGTAAAATTAATTATAATTGTTAGAAGCTAATGATTAATGCGTTTAAATTTTTAAATATTCGGCCATACTGTATTAATATGCAACATTCCACACAAGAAAATAATAAAATGCTAAATTTCTCTACTATTGTGGAAATTATTATTAATATACTAGCGTTTCATAGAGGTATTATTTGTTCTCGAGGGTTGGCCAAAAGTGCTCTTTTCCACGTATGCTAAGAGCCAGTGTTTTTCTTATTAAATAGCTTCCAGATTCTCTAGAATGAAATCTTTCAGATTTATTTCTACCGCTTTTTCTTGCATGTATACATCATGACTTCATCAAAGTGATTGATATCTTGAATAATCACTCGCCTCCGAAGAGCAAATATTGGGCAGCTTTGAATTTGAATCTTTGCTAGGCCTCACAGAGAGTGGAATTTTAGCTGTCTACAAGTGCTGAATGAACGCATCACCAAGTCGCTAAGGCCACTTCTTCGAATTCCATTAATTCCCTCTTCTATGATAGGAAAAAATAACTCAAATTTGGTTTAGCCATCAGATTTACAAATCTTAGTGAGGCAAGCAGGTTAATTTGGTTCCCTTAGAATCCATTCAATTTTGACGTATTCAAATTGACCGTTATTTTTATTTGAAAACAATTCTTCGAAAAGTTTTATCTTAGACCACAAATTGTCTATTAACTTGATCCATCATAAGGTAAGGGTTTTAAAATATGATCAAATGCTTCACCCCAACCTCAGTTCCGAAGCATAATTATGCGATCAAAGTCGCAACTTTTGCCTAGGTAATGTTGACTGTAAATCCAATCTCAATTGTAGCTATTTGTGTGATTCTTGTTGAGAATTTTACAATCATGCAAATTTGAATTCCTTGTTGTCTCGATACTCTTAATGTGTACATCGTAAGTTTTCTTTACTTATCCGTTTCTCTACCAGCTTTAAGGTGATTAAGTCAGCTATGAAATTAGTGGCTGTTGATACGTGTGAACTAAGAGATAAAAATTGTATAATTCTTCTAAGACATTTCTCTATTATTTATTCCTATTATATTTTTCTAGGTAATTTTGAGCAAATTGCATGTTTCAGGTACTTATGAGAGCTTTAAAGTGGCTTGGAGAGAAGTAGAATGAAGATGGTTCAGACACGTGTCCAAATGAAGCCACCAACCACCATACCCTAAATGGCCTTGAGTGGCACCTAGGTTTCACCCACGAGCCCAACATGTGTAATTAACTGAGGGTCTAGAATCTGTGAGCCAGGTATAGGGTGCTTAGGCACCTCCTATATGACAAGTGTCTGGCACCTTGGCTCTAAATATAAGGTGCAAAGGCTTCTCTTCCAATACTGGCGCACCATTTCAAGAGGCGACATGATGGCATTTCAAGAGGTGATAAGGCTCCATTTACTGAACCTAGCGCAACTTCATAACACTCTGATGCTTCAACTAAAAACACAAACACCAATGAACCGACTCAGGGGGGTTACGATGATTTCTAGCCGTATGGAAAATTTCAAGTCTATAAAAGGCAAAATTTACATGGAGGGCTCTCGACGATTGGAAGGATTTTAAATTTCCTCTACAACTCCTATGATCCTCTTTGAGTGAGTGATTCTATAAGCGAGGGTGTAAGTGTGTCAATTCTATGAGAGAGAGAAGATTGTTCATGCGAACCAATGATTGTAAGGGGAAGGTGTAGAGAACATATAAATGTATCATCCATCACGGTTGTAAACAGGTTTTTTTTCTTCCCTTTACTATGCATTCACTGCTTTGAATATTAAAATATATTGTTGCTTCAAAGTATGAATAGACATTTTTTTTCTTCCATATTTAGTGAGTAGAAATTCTTGAGTTTGTGATATTTTCATGTGAATAACACAAGCCAATGTTATGATGGACCTTTATCCATCAATTCCGACCTTCCTTCCAGTGCACTAGAGAAGAGCCGCCGCACCCCTCTAGCACCAACACCGTTGATACCTCTCTCTCTTAGATTAATTAGGATATTTTATTGGAGAGAAGAGAGGAGTTGTAGTGAGAGAGTAGAGATTTTATCACATGCACTTGGGTTAGATAGCACAAATCACTTTGTAAATTTTAAATTCAACCTTGAAATTGACATTCTGAAGGTACACTCACGAATCCCCGGCGAGAGTTCTGGAGTCTTCAAATTCGATCGAGGATTTCTTTAGTACTCCCCAGCGGAAACCTTCTGCACATTTCCTCTGTTCTACTCGGAGCATGTTGGCTCAGATAGTTGTGTTGGTTATTTTTATCTCATCGATCAATGATAATACGTGCGGTGTGCTCACTTGACACTCCACACTTATTGGGGGTTTTTGGTTGACCTCACTTTTGGTTGAGGTCTCGTTTCTTCCTTAGAAACCTAGTATCTAGCTATAGGACTTTCTTATTGACTATTCCTAGAATAATAGTAAAATAATCATAACCTATAGAAATTCTGAACTCATCTTTGCTCATCTTGAAATTCCACAAGTTGGTTCTAACCTCTAGCACCTAGTAGGTGGAGCTAATTTGGGGGAGCTTAAAAGGAGTCCTCATAAGGCTATCTGGCCTTAAAGTTGACCCTGGGTGATGTGGCCTTGGTCGGTCTCACACACACACACACTTGGTACCCCTCACTCACACTCACAACCTCAACCCTTAACTAAACATGCTTAGTTGATCCCTTACTCTTTTTGGAAACTCATGTGAATGGTCCCCTAAACCATTAGCTCTAGGCAAGGGTTTGGCTAAGATCACCACATGGAGGATCGAAAGTGGGGTCTCCCTTGGTCACATGACTCATGAAGGGTAATTTTATGAGTAGAATCTTATTAAACCCCGATTTTACTAAAATAACAAATTTTCGCCTTTTGCCTCTAAAGTGACCCATATTTACCAAATTATAGTTGAAACCCTAAAATCTTCAAAATTACCCAAAAAACTCAACTTTGTCCAAAAATCATGTCAAACACTTTTAAACCATCCAAACAACCTAAGACACCCTAAATTTTTAAAATTACCAAAATACCCCCAAAATCCCCAAAATTACCCAATTGCCCTCCATTACCAAAAAATTTCAAAAATTCCTAAAAATCACTGCAAAAGTCCTCAAAATCAATTCAAACCACTCCATTGAGCCCAATTTGACCAAATTTTCCCTTTTTGACCCAAATCACCAAATTACCCCTAAATTCTTAATTTCTCGAGTTCACCCCCAATTTCCACTAAATTGACTTTAAACTCACCCAATTTCAATTATAAATCAAATTTATCATATCAATTCCTAATTGAAACCAAATTCAAGCCAAATTAAGCCAATTTAAAAAACAATTTTCAAGCCCAAATTAAAATCCCCAATTTTGCCCCAATATTCAAAATATCGCAATTGAACCTCATAACTCCAAAATTTTTATCCAATTGATATCCAAAACTCTTCATTACAAATGCTTGGACCAATTTAAACCATCAATTGAGCCAAATCTAAACCTTAGCCCAATTCAAACACAAGTCTAGTCCAAATGCCCCTAAACTGACCATGAACCAAATTCCACTAAATTGATCCCCCAAATCAATTAAAAATCAACCAATTCCTTTTCCAAATTTCTCATGAATATTATACACACCAATTTGATCAATCACTTGACCCAAATCTCATCCCAAACCTAACCTAGACCCAAGTTCAAACCAAAACCCTAATTTTGAACCCAAACCCCAAATTGACTCAAATCATTTGCATTAATCAATATTAATCCTCTCCTGCTCTGATTAGCCACCTAGGATGCTAATCATATCATTAAAGACCCAAGAATTGAGCCATGGACCAATGGCCCCACAAATTAAGGAGATATGCTCCCCCATTTTTGCTAAACTCTTCTCATCATGCAATCAACCATCAAACCTCCAATGTAATCACACTTAATACTTCTTTGACCTTCTCTGAACAAGCTAGCCACCACCTCACCTCTGGCCAGCCCCGCTAGTCACTAGGAAGCTCAAATTTGAGGGGACCTTCTCTCCTTTAAACCAAAAATTGAACCCACCTACTGTGGCACTTCCCCATTGGATGCTTGCTCCGCTCAGCCCTCAACCTCAGCCTTCTTGCACCAGCCAATCAAAGCACGAGGCCCTCCCCTTGGCCATGGATATAAAAAGCTCCATTATCGGCCAACTTACAAAGGTGCCAAAATCCTTGAAGAAACTCTGTCAATTTGCTTCCAGAGCCTCTCCAAGCTGCCTTGAGTTCATTCCAACCATTTTTCCATACTGAGATTCACTGCCTGAGCTCAATTTTGAGTTCAAAATCTAAACCTTTTTATGCCATGCCACAAGACCTCCTCAAACTTCAATATAAACCACTTCGGAGCTTTCTAGAGAAAGAGAGAAAGTTCTCTTTCAAAACTCACCTCTGTTGAGCACCCTAACATAACTTTTGACGAAGGTCGCACCACCCTTTGAATGAAATTATGCTTGGATCTTATACTAGAGGAAACCAACACTTCCAGGAGGTTCTCCAGACTTCATTGAAGCTTTCAAAAGCTCCCAATTAAGTCGTCACCTCTTGGGCAAAGGTATATTTCAAAAACCCTAATTTTTTGCTTGGTTTCACCAATTATGAAGAGAAGTTTAAATTCATGAGCATGTAACCAAATAGATGTGTTTGTCTTGAGTAACAAAAAGGTGTAGGAACAAACTCAGAGTGATTAGGTTGAGTATTGAGCGAGATTGAAGAATTTTACTATGGGCGGTTCTCGTGTTAAGATGACCAGGGATGATAAACGGATGTCATCTGTTTCTGCGTGTATCGTTTGGATGGTCTAGATCACGTCGGATGAGAGAATGGGACATAAAGCACATGATGATGAGGCGCTGAGTCAGATGGTAGTGTCGAGTGGAGGAGTTCCACGTAGAGCTTCAGAGGTGCTTAGGATGACGCGACACTGACTAGATTTAGTAGGAAAGTCATTTTTTATTTAAATTAATTCAAAAACTTAAAAAATCCACATCTATGTGTAGAAAAATCATAAAAATAAAATAAAAATACTCTCTTGCTTAGTGAAAGAGAAGAACAATGTAGAACAAAAATTAAAATTATTTGGCTTGTGTTTTGTTTTAATTTAATTAAATAGGCTCTTTAATGTTTTAATTTTAATTTGCTAAATAATAATCACCAAGACATGAAATTTTAGGGGTTGAATCCTCTAATCAATAAGGATGTTCTCTGTTTTTTCCAAGGTCAGAGAACATCTCTATCTTTGAAACCGTAATTTTCAAGCCTAGTTGCTCCTTTTTCTTAAAATAATTTTATAAACTAAATTATAAATTAAAAATTTATGGGATTTAATTTGGTAGGTTTCCTTTGGTGAGATGATCCTTAGAAAAATATAAAAAAGATTCAAGTGAATTTGTATATTTTTATAGTTAATTAAATGTCTAAAACTCACTAAAATTAAAATAAATAGAATAATATTACTAAATTAACAAAAAGTTATTCCGCACTGTAAATAATAATCATTCTAACCCACTATAAAATTTGAAAACTATTTGATTTAGTTGGAGCATTAAAATCTATTTTCTAAGTAAAATGGTATTTTTGGATTTAAAATAATATAATAAATTAACAATAATTTGAAAAATTATCGATAGTGATTCTTTTAGTTCCTTGTGATCAGGGTCAGTTAGGAAAAATAAATTTTTTTTTAAAATAACTAGTTAATTATTGACCTATATTTTTTGTTAAAAATAATTAAAATGATTAAAAATTTCAAAATATGTAAATGACCAAAAGTTTTCCTAACAGTTCCCTGATCACTTAGGAACCTTTAAAATATTTTTTTTTGTAACTTTTCTGATTTAGTTATGTATTTTTAAATGCCATAAATGTATTTCCTTTAATTTTTCATTAAAATAGATATAATAAATAAAATGAAAATTTGAAAACAAAAAGTTGGTTTCTTTGAGTTCTTTGAACTTAGGGAGATTTAATAAAAATATAAACAGTGATTTTTGAAATTAAAATATTTTTTCTATTTAATTAAATTAGTAAAAATCAATAATTAATTATGATAATTAAATATAATTTTAAAATTATGAAAATTTTCCAACTAGCCCTCTGACCTAGGAGACCCTCCAATAATTTTCTCATGAACAAAAAACATTACTTTGATTTGTTAAATAATTTAATATTTAATATCTTTTTTTTAGTCAAAAAAATTTAAACTAGATAAAATTTTGAGAAATCACATTTTCTCCTCTGATATTTTAATTAACCCATGGGAGGGGTAATCTACAAATTTCAAAGTGATTTGAGTTATATTTGATGTGTTATGAAGTAGGGAGCTCTAGGGGCAAATTTGTAATTTTGGATTTTTGATGCCTAACTTAAAATTTAGGATCAACAAAGGGGTAAATTGGTAATTTTTATCATATTGAACTCTTTTAGATGTTTAAAACACTAGGGTTTGAAACGTAGAAACAAATTTTCTACCTTTTCATGATAAGGGTAAAAATGTAATTTTACAAATTATTATGACATGGAAGTTAATTTAGTGGAATGATATTAAGGTAGTGGGCTTAAGATAAGAAGATATTAATTCACTCAATTGGAGCCTCTAATTGGTGATTAGATGATAGTAAGATCTTTTTATAAGAATGTATTCCGCTCAAATTAATATTTTATAATTACAAATTTACTCTTAAAATTGTTAAGGGCTTAGTAGTGAGTTTGGCTTGATATCTGAACTTTTTTAATGAGGTTTGGGAAAGAAAACATAATTACTAATTAATTTTTTTTAAAACAATACGGGTCCAACTTTATCTGTGGGCATGAGGTCCTTAATAGCTTAAGCTTGTTCTAAGGACACTGATACACAAAAAATATATGCATTTTTAGACCCATATTTTATACTCATTTTTTGTGATATTGCACTTTAATATGAAGATATTTTTATTGTTTTCTTGCAGTATGTTGATTTTTAGGACTTGGAGCAAATATGAAGCAAAAAGTATGAAATTTGGAGTCAAAATGGAGAAGTTAGAAATTTCTTTAGCGCCGACGACGCCATTTCACAAAGAGCAACAAAATTAATAAAGCAATGGAGCCGTCGACGCCAATGTGGGTTTATCCCCCATTTCTAGAAGATTTGATGAATCTGGATGCTTTTTGAAGAGTTTTTGGATGCACCTTTTGGAGAACCGTCTCTAGGCTATATTTGGGGCCAAAATTGACAAGAAAAAGGGGCTCCTCTTCATTGCTCCTTGCTTTCAACTGCCATACCTTGCGTCTATACACATTTTCCATCTTCATTCCACCACCATTCAGGAGTCCATTATTTAGTTTTCTTTAAAAGTTTAGAGTTTTTGTGGTGAGACTAAGTGTGAATTCTTTTCTAAGAGAAAAGAGAGATATCCTCTTCCTACAATTCCTAGGAGAGGCTACAAGCGATTTGCTTTAAGAAAGAGTTTTCAGATAAGTATTATTTGATTATTAGTGTTGTATGAACTTTCTTTTATATATGAAATTTATGTTTTGCTGTATCTTTTGCATGAAGTATGAGTAGTTTTCTTTATCTTTCTCCCTACTCTGTGATATTGTGAAATTTAGAGATAATATGGATGTCCAAATGTTAAAACATAAAATAAATTGTAATGATTTTTTAACTTTGAATTTAATTTACTTTTCAATTTGGCCAATTGAATTGCTAAAATATGTTGTGAAGCATATTATCTAGGAAATGGAGTATGAGTTCTGTAACAGAGTGAGGATCACATTTGATTCCATAAAGGAGAAATTTGTTCATGGAATTAAGTGCAAATAAATAGGGAAATATAATTTGTTGGGTATAGAATTGAAGAATATTTACGGTGACAGACTAAAATCCTCAATTTAGTCTTAGTGTTTAAAAACTAAAGTGAGAGTTAGCCTTCAGGTGAAGGGATGTGGGAGCTCTAGAGTGGGAGTCAGTATCCTCCCAGCTTAGCCACGAATTTAGGGACTAAACCTGGAATTAGCCAATGATATTCTATAACTGTGTATCAGGGTAGAGAATTAAAATTGCACCTATTTGGCACAAAACATATTAAACCATTTATCTCATCTCATTTTACCAAAATCTCATTGTAGCGGGAAAGATGTTTTTTCAAATAAGAAACCTTCATCACATAAACATAGTTAAATAGTTTAGTAGTTACTGTTTTAAAGTTTGCATTTTAGTTTTACTAATAGTTAAATATTTTAATTTTGTTAATATCTTATCATTCAAAATATTGATAGTAATTTTATTTTACTTTCTTTGATATTCCTAGTAAATTTATCATCTCAAATTTAAACCTTCCCTATGGGATCGATATTTGAGACTTAAATAGAAAGTACTTTTATTACTTGATAACGATACATTTACTTTTGTAGAATCCAAAAATTAATTGCTTAAATTTCTTAGTTATATTTAGAGCATCAAGTTTTTAGCAACATCACTTAGCGGAGTTAACTATATATATTATGCACAACTATACCACACAAAATATCCGGGATCAAGTTTTTGGAGCCGTTGTCGGGGAAGGCATTGATAAATTAAATAGATTTGGTAAATTAGGAAATTTAAAAATATAAAAAAAATTTAAAAGCAAAAATTCCAAAAAGAAATATATATTTTTATTTAAGAGTATCTTTAAGATATTTTTCTTTGCTTAATATATTTGTTTATGCGAAATATTGGATCTGAAGGTTTAGTACCTTACGATTCAGAATTAGAACATACTATTAGAAAAATTCAAAAACAACAGAAAGAAATTAAAAGTTTAAATGAAATGGAGAATAACTTAGACAATCAAATTAATGAAAATCAATAAAGACCTTTAAAAGATTATGCTAATCCTACAGCAGATGAAATTAACTTGATTATTCAAAATTGTCATGTTGCTACTAATTTATTTAAGCTTAAACCTGCTATTATCCAAATGATACAAAATAATCAGTTTGGAGAAACTTCTATTGAAGATTCTAACTTAAAACTTTCTAGTTTTCTTGAGATTTGTGCTATTTTTAAATATGAAAGAGTGTCTAATGATGTCGTTTGGCTTAGAATTTTCCTTTTTCATTAAGGGATAAAGCCAAAGCTTGGCTAAATTCATTAACATCAGGATCTATCAGAACTTGGGGAGAACTATCACAAAAATTGTTGACTAAATATTTTCTACCCGTGAAAACCGCTAATCCTAGAAATGATATAACATCTTTTTGTCAGTTTGAAAGGGAATCAATATATGAAGCTTAAGAAAGATTTAAAGGTCTTCTTAGGTAATGTCCACACCATGCTTTACTAGATTGGTTAATAATTCAAACCTTTTACAATGGATTAGTAAGATCACTTAGATCTATTATAGATGCTGTTGCAGGTGGATCATTATTGTCAAAACCTTTTGATGAAGCATACTCTTTAATCGAAGAAATGACTACTAAAATTTTTCAATGGCCCTTTGAAAGGGTAAATCCTAAGAGAGTAGCTAGTATTCATGATTCTGATGTAATGTCTATTTCAAATTTCTGCTATTTTGAAAAAGATTAATCAAATTAGAGTGAATTATTCTCAAATATCTCCAGCATTAGAGGAGAATTCATTAGGGTAGATAATTGATACTCAATCATCTTATGAAACCTTAAATGCTATAAATAATTGAAATAATAATCCCTATTCTAATTATTATAACCCACGATAGAAAAATCACCTTAATTTTAGTTGGATTAATTATAACAATTCAGTGAATCCTTCCAGAAATATGAACAACCAAGGAAATCCTAATTATCGACCTTATTATCTTCCTGGATTTAACTCTAACTCTAACCCACAAGGTAAGGAAAAGAAGTTGACAATGGAGGAAGTAATGTTGAACATGGGAAATCAAATACAAAGTCAAAGGGTAGCTATTAGAAGTATTGATAATCAATTAGTACATATTGCTACTGCACTTAGTAATAGACCTTTAGAAATTTTTTCGAGTATTGTGGAATTTAATCCAAAAGATCAAAATAAGGAGCAAATTACTATTCAATTATGAAGTGGAAAAGAAGTTGAAACAAGGATCCAAAGAGAAACCAAAGTTGATGAAGAGAAGCAAGAAATGGAAAGTGAACAAAATGAAAATGAACAAACACAAGGTCCTTTAGAAAAACCATCACCTCCATTTCCACAAAGACTGAAGCAGAAGAATAAAGATAAAAAATTAACAAAATTTTTGGAAATCTTTAAAAAGATAATGATAAACATTCCTTTTGTTGAAGCTTTGGAACAAATCTCAAGTTATGTGAAATTTTTTAAGGATATACTAAACAAGAAAAGAATGTTTACAGATCACGAGACCATTGCACTCAGAGAAGAGTGTAGTGATATTATTAGAAAAAGCTTTTTAAAAATTAAAAGATACTAGTAGTTTTACTATACCTTGTGCTGTTGGTGAAAAGTTTTTTAGAAAAGCTTTATGTGATTTAAGAGAGAGTATCAATCTTATGCATTTATCTATTTTCAAACTCTTAGATTTGGGAGAGATTTCCCTTACTACTATAACTCTTTAGTTAGTTGATTGATCAATAACTTATCCAAAAATAGTTATAGAAGATGTGTTAGTAAAAGTGGATAAATTTATTTTCCCTATAGTCTTTATAATATTGAATATAGGGGAAGATAAAGAAATTCATATTATTTTGGGGAGCTATTTTTTGCAACAGGGTGAGCTGTGGTAGATGTACAAAAAGGAGACTTAATAATGAGAGTTAATGATCAAGAAGTAACATTTAATATAGAAAACACTATAAAATATCCTGCAATAGAAAAAGATAATGAATGTTTTAGGATGGAAGTAACTGATTATCTGAGTAATGAGCAATTTAAGAATGAATTTGAAGTCAAATTGAGGCAAGGAGAAATTTTTAAAAATAAGGACGAGATTAAAGAAGAAGATTTGGATTATATTCAGGGCAAATTTGAAATGTTAGACTTATTGGAAAACAATAATAAAACTCTTATTACTCAAAATATTCGACCACCTGAACTTGAACTGAAAATATTACCTGCCCATTTAAAATATGTATTTTTAGGAGAGTCATCTACATTGCTTGTTTTTGTATCTTCTGAGTTAACTGAAATTCAAGAACAAAAATGAATAGAGATGTTGAAAAGATATAAAAGGCTTTTGGATAGACTTTAGTAGATATTAAAGGAACTAGTCATTCTATTTGTAATCACAGAATTCAATTAGATAAGTAATGTGAACCTAAAGCTGATCCTCAGAGGAGATTAAACCCAATAATGAAAGAAGTTGTTAAAAAAAGAAATTTTAAAGTGGTTAGATGTTGGAATTATATATCCTATTTCAGACAGTGCTTGGGTAAGTCCAATTCAGTGTGTTCCGAGGAATGGAGAAGTGACTGTTGAAGAAAATGAGAAAAATGAATTAATTCCAATAAGACAAGTTATTGGTTGGTGAATTTATATTGACTATAGAAAGTTAAATATGGCCACAAGGAAAGATATCTTTCCTTGACCCTTTCTAGACCAAGTGTTGGGTAGATTGGCTGGAAACAAATATTATTTCTTTTTAGATTGATATACTAGCTATCACTAAATTCTAATTGCTCTAGAGGATCAAGAGAAAAACAGCACTTACAAGCTCATATGAAATCTTTGCTTTTCGTAGAATGTCGTTTTGACAATGCAATGCACATGCAACATTTCAAAGATGTATAATGTCAATTTTTAGCAATTTTATTGAACATGGAATGATAGTGTTTATGGATGATTTTTATGTATTTGAAACTTCGTTTGATTTATGTTTAAATAATTTAGAAAAAAGTTCTGGAAGTATGTGAAAGGATCAACCTAGTACTAATTGAGAAAAATATCAATTTATGGTTGCACGAGGAATTGTACTTAAGCATAAAATTTTTGAAAATGATATGGATGTAAATCCTGCAAAAATTCAAGTTATTGAAAAATTACCACCCTACTAATGTAAAAGGGGTAAGAAGTTTTCTAGGACATGTTGGATTCTACAGGAGTTACATAATTTTTTTTTCAAAAATAACTAAGCTATTATGCAACTTTTAGAAGAAGACACGAAATTTGATTTTAACAAGGAATGCATAAAAGCATTTATATTATTGAAAAAAAAAGTTATCACTGCACCTATAATATTACAACCTGATTTGAAAAAAATATTTGAAATAATGTGCGATGCTAGTGATTATGCTATTTGCTTTGTTATAGGACAAAGACACAATAAAGTTTTTAATGTAATGTATTATGCTAGTAAAACTCTAAATGATGCTCAAATTAGTTACACTACTACTGAAAGAGAGTTATTAGCTATTGTTTATGCCTTTGATAAATTTAGAACTTACTTAATTGGAACTAAATGTATAGTTCATACAGATCTTTCTGCTATTAAATACTTGATGCAAAATAATGCTACTAAACCAAGATTAATTAGATAGATACTTCTTTTGCAAGTGTTTGATTTTACCGTAGTTGATAGAAAGGGAAATGATAATCAAATAGCTGATCATTTGTCAAGATTAGAAATAAAAATATTAACTAATTTTGCAAATTAAATTTTAGAAAATTTTTCTAATGAACAGTTATATAGTGTCGATGAAATGAATGTACCATAATATGAAGATATAGTAAACTATATTGTAAGTGATATTTTACCACCTGATATTAAGAATCCACAACTAAGGAAATTTATTTATGATTCAAAATTCTTATTTTGGGATGACTCATATTTATATAAACAGTGTAAAAAATCTAATTATTAGAAGGTGTGTGTCTTATGAAGAAACTCAACAAAAAATTGAAAAATGTCATGATTCTGAATTTGGAGGACATTTTAGAGCAAATATAATAGCATATAAGATTTTGCAAACTTGATTTTATTGGCCTACTCTTTTTATAGATGTTAATGAATATATTAAAATATGTGATCGATGTCAGCGAGTATGAAATATTTCTAGAAGAAATGAAATTCCTCTAAATTACACATTAGAAGAAATTTTTGATGTGTGGGGATTAGATTTTATGGGACCATTTATGCCCACATTTAAAAATTTATATATATTACTTATTGTTGATTATATGCCCAAATGGATTGAAGCTATTATTGTACCAAGATATGATGCTCGGAGTGTTTCTAAATTTTTATATATAAATACCTTTACAACATATGGAATGCTGAGGGTAATTATTATTGATGGAAGATCTCATTTAAGGAATAAGAGAATTGAAAAATTAATTAAGAAATATGATATTATGCATAGATTCTTTAATGTTTATCATTCTCAGATTAGCGGTCTAACAGAGATATCAAATCATGAAATAAAACTAATTTTAGAAAAAAAATTATAAATCCTTATAAATTGGATTGGTCTATTAGATTAGATACTGCATTATGGGCATATAGAACTGCTTATAAGTCTCCTATAGGAATGTCCCCATATAGACTTATTTTTAAAAAAACATGTTATTTATCAATAGAACTGGATCATAAAGCATTTTGGACTATTAAAAAATTTAATTTTAATTTAAAGGATGCTGGTGAGAAAAGATTATTACAACTCAATGAACTTGAGGAGATTAGAAATAAAGCGTATGATAATGCAAAAATATATAAAGAGAAAATGAAAATATGGCATGATCGGAAGATTATTAAGAAGAAGTTTGAACCTGAAGAAGAAGTTTTTTTATATAATAAAAGATTGAGATTATTTCCAGGAAAACTAAAATCTATATAATACAAGATGGATCTTGTAAGAAAATACTTTAATGAGTTAAACCTAATTGGCTCGTGGAGGTTGGGTTTATTGGATGGTAGACATCTGTTAATTACATTATTTACTGAGAAAGACTATGCAAGGATCTTTGCTAAGCAGACTTTGATTATTAAGGGAGCTCATATGAAACTGATGAAGTGGACACCGGGGTTTGATCCTAATAAGGAACCTTCAATTGTTATTATGTGGTTCAAATTCCTCAATCTCCCCAAATAGTATTGCCATCAAAATGTATTCTTTAGCATTAGTAGAATTCTTGGATGTCCTCTGAAAGTTGATGTCCCAACTTATAATATGGTAAGGCATATAGGAGCTAGAGTCCTTGTAGAGAGGAATATAAAACTCCATGATATTGAAAGAGTTTGGATTAGAACTGAAGATGAGGTGTTTCGGCAAAGGATTGTGATGGAACAAAGACCCATTTATTGTCCACATTGTAAAATGTTTGGACACAACTTGGAGAAGTGCTACAGACTTCATCCACCTTCTAGAAAGAAGACTTCAGTGGACAAAGCTACTGCATATAGGTTATTAGAAGCAGTACAAAAGGATGGGGGAAGAGGGTTTGATGTTGATGTAACTTAAGATCCAAATGCTAATGCTACTCCCACTATGAATATCCTGCCTAACACTATAGTGATAGTTCAGCTGGACATTAATGATAAAGATTCTTTTGCTGGAAAAAGACTGTTGGAGAATGATATCACACATGACAGTTTCTTTGCTATTAATCCACACAAAATAGATGATCCAACACTCAATACTCTGACAGAAGTATTAACAGAAGAATGGCAGGTTCAAAAATGAAATAATAAAAAGAAAGGCAGTTTGAAGGCTAAACAAACCTTAGATGGACCTTGCACTGTCCATGTGGAACACCATCCTAGAACTAGGGGAAGGGGAGGACCTTTTCTCAATGATTAAATTTTTATGTTGGAATATAAAATGAGTGGCTCACCCCTCTTCATTAAAGAGATTGAAATATCTCATTAAAACTCATAAGATTTGGTGCTTTGCAATACTTAAGCCCATGGTTACAAAATATCCTTAAAATATTACAAAAATTTTTGCTGAATTCACTTACTATGCCAATTCTAACAATAAAATCTGGCTCTTTGTCAATTCTAAAATTTAGTGCACTATGCTACTTGATCACCCATAATTTATTCATATCCAATTTTCTATTGGAGCACAGGTGGGATATGCTACCTTTATTTATGCCAGCTATTTGCCTAGCCATCAACAAACTTTGTGGCATGATCTGTTGCAACTGGGACAGTCTATAAATTCCTTTTGGATCTTGGGTTGGGAATTTAATTGCATTACCTCCCCCACTGAAAAAAGAGGGGGTAATGCCCCTTTGCCTTCTACAATAGGGGCAAAATAGGCCAGCAGTATGGATGAAATTGTTGAATCTGGGATTCACTTGGAGGGACTAAATTCACTTGGAGGAGGGGTACTCTTTGGGAAAGACTACACAAATTACTTGGCAATTCTCTTTGGTTTCAAACCTTTCCATGTACTATTTTCACCCACCTTGCTATAGCTGATTCAGACCCTAGACCAATTCTTTGCTCTATACAGAACTCTGTCAGACCTGCTAGTACTCCAATTAGATTTTAGAACCTGTGGACCTTACATCCAGTGTTTCTCCAGGAAATTGAAAAAACATGGGATTATGAAAATGAGGAAAATCCTTGGATTAGACTGTGGAAACAACAAAAGAAAATGGCCTTACACCTTAGAAGATGGAATTGTGAAAGGTTTGGCAATTTTAATGAGAATCTTGATGCTACTCAAGTAGTATACAGACTTGAAGAGGGACTCCAAATGGGTCTAAGTACTAAATATGAAGTACATCAAGCCAATGAGAGACTACTTTAACAAATTAACTATCATGAGAGTTTTCTAAAGCATAATGTAGCTGTTTCTAAATTTATTGATGGAGACATAAATACTAGATTTTACCATGCCTGTATTAATTGCAGGAGGGAATGCAATATGATCATAAACATCACCAATTCTACTGGTCAAAAAGTTATTAATGATGAGGAGATTGCTTATGATGTTGTTCAGTACTTCCACAATCTGTTTACCGACAAACAAACTGATAAAACTCCAATTGAGACAGACCTTTTATTCTGACAATCTGACCAGTATTCCTTTGGAGGAAGAGATTAAGCTTGATTTAGATTCTATTGATGGCCAAAAGGCTACTGGGCTAGATGGGCATACTTCAACATTCTATAAAGTCACTTGGGGCAGGACTAGTAGGATATTATACATGTTTTTCAAAACTTCTTCCATGGAGTGGATCCCCTTAGATACTTCAATGCTTCTATTATTACCTTGATACCTAAGAATCATAACAGTAAAAGCTGGGGGGATTACAGGCCTATAATTCTACTAATGTGATTTCCAAATTGATTAGTAAAATTATTGTTTTCAGGCTTTAGCCACATCTTCAGAACCTCATCAGTGATAATCAAGTTGCTTTTATTAAAGGGAGAATATTACTAACAATATCTTGCTTACCCAGGAACTCATATTGGATCTTGATAGGAAATGCAGAGAGGAAAATGTTATTTTCAAACTTGATATAAGTAATGCTTATGACACAATCAATTGAGACTTCATTCTAGATACTTTATCTGCTAGAAGTTTTAATGATGAGTTCATTCATCTGATTCACAAATGACTGAAGTGTAATGCTCACTCAGTTTTGATTAATGGAAAATGCC
Source organism: Phalaenopsis aphrodite (assembly GCA_003013225.1). Classification (NCBI taxonomy): domain Eukaryota; kingdom Viridiplantae; phylum Streptophyta; class Magnoliopsida; order Asparagales; family Orchidaceae; genus Phalaenopsis; species Phalaenopsis aphrodite. Next base: position 270,507 of record NEWO01000333.1, on the reverse strand, counting down.
ATGGTTTTTTCAATGCTTCTTGGGGAATCAAACAAGGAGACCCCTTGTCTCCTACTATTTTCATCCTAGCTCTGGATTATTTTTCAAGGTTGCTGAACAAGTTTCTTATTGCCTCACCTTAATTGGTTTACTATCATAGCTCCAACATTATAATTAGCCATTTAGCTTATGCAGATGATATCATCATATTCTCAAATGCCTCCAAAAATACTGTCAGGAAGCTTTACGAAGGCCTTCTACACTTTTAGGAAGCTTCAGGTATGGATCTTAATCATAAAAATGTCAATTCCTTATTAGTACTAACTCTAGTCCTCAGATCAAGCATAGCATTGGATTTCTGATTGCACTGGGTTTAGTCATGTCAATCCTCCTATCAAGTATCTTGGTGTTCAATTACTTAAAGGAAAAACTAGTTAAATCCAATTTCAAGATGTTATTGAACAAATCAAGGCTCAGCTTGATTGTTAGACTAACTCTTTTCTATCAAATGGAGGGAGGATCACTCTTTCGAGGAGAATTCTGACTGCCATGCCTTCATATGCCCTTCAAATGTTTACTATGCAGAAGGGTACACAAGTAGCAATTGGAAGAATTTTCAACAAATTTCTTTGGTCTGGACAAAAGAAACAGTACCACTGACATCCTTGGCAGAAGGTGTGCAAGCCTTTGTAAGCTGAAGGGCTAGGTTTCAAAGACTTTCAACATCTGAGCTTTATCAACCTTTGAATGTTGTGGATCAGATTTAGGGCCCAGTACAGTCTTTGGGCCATATTTCTGATGGGGAAGTATTGCAGATTTATGCATCATATCCTGGTATACAAAAAATTGGGAGATTCTAGGATGTGGTCCAAAATCTTGAGTATCAGAAATTAGGCAGAAGAGATTTTTCTATGGGAGCTGGGAGAACGACAAGTTAATTTTTGGTTGGATCATTGGGTTAGCAATGGAGAGAAGCTTCAGTGCCCTGTCCCCAACCCCAACTTTAACAATCCAGTCAAAGATTACTGGTTTGAGGATCATTGGAACTGCAGGATGATCAATAATGTATTGTATAGTGAACATGTTAGATGGGCAAAGGATACTCCATTTTAATCTAATGAAAAAGACAAAATTGTTACTAAACAAGCCAAATCTCAGAAGCTGTCTGCATACATTAACCTTCAATTTTTCTACTGGAATCAGGTGGCCTGGGGTAAAGCCATTTGGGGCAACCTCCAAACTCCTTTTATGTCATTCTTTAGTTGGAGACTTTGGAATTAATTACTTCCTACTGATGATATCTTAAAGATGAAAGGGTTGAGAAGGCCACAATCTACCATTTATGTAATGTTGCTAAAGAATCATTTGATCATCTATTTTTCACCTATGATTTCTCTCAAAGAATCTTGTCAGGGCTTCTTGACCACCTTAGAAATGACACTTGCAACTTAAGTTGGTTCAAATTTATTATCTATTGGGAGTATTGGTAGAATAATAATCTATTGGTGATCCCTTTTTTGGTTGCTTGGTTTATATGGATGGGTAGAAATTAAGTTAAGTTTGAGGATCACTGCTCTAGGATAAAATATGTGATCTTCATCTGTACTTCATACATTCAGAAATAGATTAAGTATCATATGTTCCCAAATGTGTTCAAGGATTGTACCCCCAATAAGACTAATATTCATGGATGGCTGAAGGTAAACACTGATGGTAGTTTATCAAAAGGTAATGCTAGTGTTGGGGGAGTCTTGGGGAACTCTCTTGGCAAATGTATTTTATACTTCACTGCTCTTATAGTGGCTCTTGATGCTTTGGAGGCAAAATTCAGAGAAATCTACTGGGCCATCAAAATTGCACATCACTGTCATATGGGCCCCTTGATTGTAGAACTGACTCTACCGTTTGCGTCAACATTTTGATTAATGAAGAAGCTCCTCCTTGGAACTTACTCATGTGGAATAGCCAACTGAAAGTATTGTTGCAATGTTGTAGGGTGGAATTTAATCACATTCCTAGGGAGGGCAACTATCCTGCTCATTGGCTTGCCTCCTTTAGAAGGAACACAGAGCAGATTTATGTTGGAAATGCTCCTACTTCACATTTATCCTTCTTACTTAATGGAGATAATATGGCTCTCCCTTACTTTACTACCTTCTAATTTTTTTTGTAGATATATGTATATACATATATATATATATATATATATATATATATATATATATATATATATATATATATATATATATATATATATATATATATATA
>NEWO01000333.1:241236-261798 GCA_003013225.1 Phalaenopsis aphrodite | reverse complement strand
ATATATATATATATATATATATATATATATATATATATGCTATGCTTTTCTTTTATTCGCTGGTCTAGAATGGAGGAATATTTGGGATTTTTGGTCCCTTTGTTAACTGCTCCATCTGGCTTGGATGTGTCAATATTTTGGCTTGTTCTCCCTGTAGGATTGTTTTTTAACACATTAACTTTGATCTATCCGAGCAATTTTGTTTGCAGTTTACTGCTTAGTTGTCTCTCTTCTCTCACATTCAGACATTATCAAGTTTATTAGATAGCAATCTTATGGACTCGTTCGGTTCAGCATTATTGCACATCATCCTTCCTCTTGGCTTACAAGGGGCTTTGCTCGATTTTCTTGCACCTGGACTATAGATACATTGTTTTTGGTTTTCTTGGCTCTTTTGGTTATACTTCATTGTTTAGTATACATACGTTATTTCTTTTTTAGGTTTGCATGTAATTTTGGTTTTTTATGTTGTGTTGTAATGTGGAATGAGGTTCCCCTAGGTTTTATTTGTGTTTTGCTTTTAGTTTGGGGAACCTCTTTCCCTCCCTTTTCCTTGTACTTCTTATATATATATATATATATATATATATATATATATATATATATATATTACAAAAGAAGACATCAACTCCTATTTCATTAAAACAGAAGCAAAAAGTTACAAAAGGGAGGACATTTAAAAGCCCTTCCCTGGGTAGCAAAAAACTCTAATGAAAGGTAGAGCCACAAGGTATCCTTTTAAAAATTAAAACTAAAGTGGGGGTGGAGTTTATGCCTATCAATGGTATTGCAGAGTGAAGACCAAAGCTAGCAAGCTAATTTTTTGGTCTATTGCATTCACTATAGGTATGTGAGTACAGAATCTTTTGTCCAAAATCCAAACCTTTAATGCCGTCAATCCAACATTTCAGATACTATGGAGCTAGAGTCCTTGCTTCCAGTATATTGACTAAAGTCTGAGAGTCAGATTCAACAAATAAGAATTTTATGCCACACCTTTGAGTCATGAAAATTTCCCAAAAAAACTGCTTTGGTTTTTGAATCCAAAGGGTCCTCAGCCCAGGTAGAAGGATGAAAATAGAATAAACAATCACCTTTGTCATTTCTGAAAGCCCCTCCAAACCTTGCATTTGGGGCAAAAAAACTGCCATCATTGTTTAATTTTATCCATCCTTTGGGGGACAAATCCACTTAATAAGTTCATAATGGATTTTCCCAAGACTTCCGGTTGTAGAATCGCATAGGATATCAGGTAGCTTTCTGGGAATAGACAATTTCTACAGATAGCTGCAGTAGTTGGTTGCAATGGTAGCTGCTTCCACATTGGCTTCATCATACTTTTGTTTTTTTCTGGACATCCAGACAAACCAGGCTGTAATACAAGGTCTAAGGGGTAAAGATTAAGTCTGCCAATCATTTCAGCTGAGGGAGAAGTCATTCTAGGATAGCAGAACAATGTTCAACTTCAGTTTAGGCAATAAAAGGTTCCACACTTGCTGAACAATATTACAGTTAAAGAACAAATGCTAAAGAGTCTCCTCTTGAGATTTGCAAAAAATACATCTGGATGGGCCTCTCAAGCCTTTTAATTTCAGCATATCATCAGCGGGAATAAAGTCATGAAATAATCTCCAAGAGAAGAATGACATTGAAGGAGAAAGAAATTTGTTCCAAACACTTTTACTCCAAGGGACCTCCTTCTTAGGGAAACAAAAGTTGAAGATTAATGCAGACCAAGTCTAAGAAACCTTCTTTTTCAAAATTAGTTTATCTTTCTTATAATTATCAATAGAGCATTTCAGAACTTTATTGAGTAGGTTATTATCCAAGATATTCTGAGGAGCTTGCTGGTTCCAGATACCATCAATCCATAAATCTGCCACCTGAGTTGATAGATTAAAAGCATAAATTCTCACTTCTTCTTTAGACCTTTGCATAATCATGTGGTGCAAATTAAGCCTTAACTCACTTTAGGATTTTGAGGTTGTCGTTCGTCACAACATAAACCCTCCTATCTTCCAGTCTATTTATATGATTGTGTCATTAATACCAAAATTATAAATGTGTAAAATTAACAAAGTTGACTTCACTTTGCAGTGATGCCAAAAACTTGATTCATTATTTATGAATAAGAAATTGAAGCAATTTTTGTTGGGATTCTGTGAAAGTATACCTATAGTTATCAAGTAATATTAGAATTTCTATTTTAGCCCCAAATATCGATCCTACAAGGAAGGTGTAAATTCATAATGGAAATTTAAATCTGAAATTTCTCAATAATAAAGAAAATCTACTGCACTAATTTTAAATGTTTAGGGTGTGATCCTGATTTTTTTAAATGTAAGGATTTATGAAGTTGACACCACTACAACACCAAAAATCCTGATCCTTATATGAAAAGTAAGTTGTGTAAAATATATATAATTATAGGCAATTAATAATGGGATTCTACGCAAGTATACATATCAGTATCATGTAATAAGGACTTTCTAGTTTAGCCCCAAATATCAATCCCACAGGAAAGCCGTAAATTGGCAATTATAAGTTTTACTAGAAAATTTAGAGAAAAACAAATGAAATCACTGTCACTAATTTTGAATGTTGAGATATTATCAAAACTAAAGTACTTAACTATTAGCAAAATAGAAATGCAAAGTTTAAAAAGTAAATACTAATCTACTGACTATGTTTATGTAATGAAGATTTCTTAGGTGAAAAAGCATCATTCCCGCTATAATGAGGTTTTGGTGAAATGAGATCAGATAAATGTTTATAATATGTATTGTGCCAAATAGGAGAAATTATAATTCTCTACCTTGATACAGTGCATAGAAAATCAATGGCTAATCCTTGGCTTAGTCCCTATATCCGTGGCTATGCTGGGAGGATACGACTCCCACTCCAATGCTCTCACTTCCCTTCACCTGAAGGCAAACACTTGCTTTAGTTTTTAAACACAAAGACCGAATTAGGGATTTTAGTCTATCACCCTAATGATTCTCCAATTCTACACCCAACAAAGTATATTTCCCTATTTATTTGCACTTAATTCCACAAACTAATTTCTCCTCCATGAAATCAAATGTGATCCTCACTCTGTTGTAGAACTCATACTCCATTTCTCGGATCATATGTTTCACAGCATATTTTAACAATTTAATTGCCCAGATCAAAATGTAAATTAAGTTCAGAGTTGAAAAATCATCACAATTTATTTTATACTTTAATATTGGCACATCATATTATCTCTTCATTTCACCATTTCTTAGAGTAGGGAGAAAGATAGAGTGAACTACTCAGACTTCATGAGAAAGACACAACAAAACAAAAATTTCATATTTAAAATAAAGTTCATATAACACTAATAAACAAACAAAACTTATCTGAAACTCTTTCTCAAAGCAAATCCCTCGTAGCCTTTCCTTAGAAATGCATGAAGTAGATATCTCTCATTTTTCTCCGTCTCCGACACTCTTACAGAAAGTTTCATACTAAATCTAACCACACAAACTCTAAACTATAAAAAAAATCATTAATCGACTCCATTATGGTGGAAGAATGAAAATGGATTATGAAGAATGGCAAAAATGGAGCGTGGTGGAATGTTTTGGAGCAAAAATGAGTTACTTTCCTGATGAATTTCAGCCCCAAATAAAACCCAAGGTCGGTTCTCCAAGAGGTGCCTCAAAAAACTCTTCAGAATCATCCAAATACATCGAACCTTCTAGAAATGGGGGATAAACCACCTTTGGTGTCGTTGGCGCAGTCTGGCGCCGTCGGTGCTAAGTAAAAATTTTAGTTGTTCTGTTGTTCTGTGCCGTCAGCGCTGCTCTTTGCGCTGTCAGCATTGAGTACTTCTTCAAAAAACGTCATTTTGACTCCAAATTCCATCTTTTTTGCTTCCTTTTTATTTTAAGTCCTAAAAATCAACAACCTGCAAGAAAACATCAAAATACTATCTATTATGGTGCAATATCACCAAAAATAAATTTAAAATATGGGTCTAAGAATGCAATTATTTTCGGTGTATCAAAATCTTCCAAACATACATGTTACTTGTCCTCAAGTAACTCCTCTACTACATAAAAATATGACTTATGGTAGAGAATTTAACTTCTAGACTTCTAGATTTAAGTTCTCTAAAGATAATAGTATAACTTAAGAAAAGTTCAAAACAACTCCAGTTAATACTAAAGGTACTAGGATATTTAGTAATTAAGTCTAAGATTTTTCATCCCTTATTTCTTTCAAGACAAATTGCAATTTGTCATATTAAATTTACTTAGAAAATTCATATGAAAAGGAGCTTCATAAAACTTTCTTAATAATTAAGCTAATATTCAAATAAAAGGTTTAGAAAATGTGTCCAAGTCTTTTCCTTAAGTTGATTCAAGTGAAGCCAATCTTTAATTAGGCATCTCGTCAAGCTTCTCCCCACATCTTTTTTCTTTTTCCTTTTTTTTACTTTTCAGAATCATTTTCAATCCCCTTTTTCTTTTCTTTCTTCTTTTCTCTTCTTTTATGTATGTGAGGATTACTATATCTGGAAAGCCTTTAATGATTTTGAACTTCACTATCCTCTTCTTAAAGTTTAAAACTTTTTACATTTCTTCGCTTAACAGATTTATATTAACTTAAAAACTACATAAAGTTTAATTCTTTTTTTCTTACATGAATCTTTTAAGATTTTTAATACTTCAAAAATACAAATTCCTTTACTTAAAATAAAAAAGACATAGTCTTAGTCTCTTTTACCAAATATCTTAGTCTCTAGAATTAACCTTTATTATTGAAATTTTTTTTTACTTAAATGTACTATATATTTAGAAACACAAATATAGTTATCCAAAGTTAACCCATTATAGTTTGCTGGCCCAATCGGTCTCTCAGGCTCAATCCTCTCCTCATCAGGTTTGAAATCAACTTTTGCATGCTCACAAAGTGTAAAAATGAGAGCAGGGTGTGCCAATCCACCAGAGGTCTCTCCTAGAGCAATAGATCGAGTGTTCATATAATGATAGAGCTTACATTTATATCCATCACTTGCTGAATACAGTAGTTCAAGATTGCTCTATCCTTGGTCACTTCACTCTGATGCTTTGTTGGAATCATCCTCCCAGAAATAAAATAATGTCAGGTCTTAGATACTACATTTAACATAGAAAGGGGAAGGTTGACTTTCCAAGCCCCTTACTCACCAGTCACAAACGAAATAACCTCTTCTAAGGCCTCATTTCTGGCATAGAATGAATGATACTGACATCTATAAACATCTTCTAACTGATAAAACTGAGTAATCTCCACCCTTCTTCCTCGAACAAAAACAAAATCACTAGAAGCCTCCAAAAAGTTGGCATAAAATTTCATAACTATCCCAACTATCGTATCGGTAGTAAAATAGCAGAAGTTTCCAACTGCCAACCGATAATTTATCGTTCAACTTCTCCTCCGATATTTTTGAAACCTCTATCTGAAATCACTTTCTTATTTTTTTGAGGATTATGAAATCGAGCACTAACTGTAAATCTAACAAACTTTTGCTCGTCATATTCTATTTTTCCTTTGCTCGATCTAGGTGCCATAGGAAATCTTGAAATTTTTGATAAAACCCTGAATAATTCCAAAATTTTGAAAATCAAAATGTAAAGCACTTTAAACTTTAATCCACTAAGTAAAACTTTTTCACCAAAGCATTTTCTCAAAATATTTAATTTTTTTTTTTTTGGATTTAGGCAACGTGAGAAAAATCTTTGGTGAAAATAAAAATTTTTACGTTAAACTGTAGCTCTTACCTAGAGAAAATGAAATATGAAGTTCCTTTGCCTCTAAATTGCCTCAAATCTACCCAAAGTCAAGCCCCAGGTGTGAAAACTGAACGTTGAAGGTGACTTTAGAGGTAAAAATGGAGGTTTTGCGGTGAAACTCACAAATTAAAGGGTTATTACTGCTCTCTGGTCGAAGGCACCGTCGGCGCCCATGCAAACGCCGTCCGCTCTGAAGGCCCGAAATTCACTATTTTGATATTTTCAAAATTTCAATTTCATTTTAATTTACTCCAAAGTTTTTTAGTTTTTTTAAACATAATTTTTTATCTAACAATATATCACAAATAAACATTCACAAACAATCATTTTTATAAACAACAAAAAACTAACTTTTATATATGAAAATACGTTTTTTACAAATACATTTCACAAATCAAACATTCACACGTATTAAGCAAACTAATTATAAATCATCGTTGAAATCAAGCCACAACACTAAACACTGACACAAAATTATACACGTAATCAAAGTTCAAAATTCTAAAGAAAAAACAAACCAAACCAAATTAAATCAAATCCACACAATTACATCAAATACATAAATATTCTTAAGCAAGGAGAGAATCCAAAGTCATCATTCATTTCACTTCACCTTTAGTGCTTTCATCTCCTCTAATATCTCTCATGGATTGGTAATGAACATATAGGTTGTAGAAGGATCAGTACAGGAATTGATCTGTCGAATTTTCTTCGATCCACCCATTTTCTTTAAACATCCGAACTAATCCTGCTTCAAAAGTTTCAGTATGATAAAAATTCTTTCATTCTCTAATCAAACTTATCTAGTCTGAAGTTCCCTTTCAATTTTCTTCAATTTCTTCTCTAAAGCAAACAAAATTCCTACTATTGGTGGTATTAATGGAGTTGAAGCATCTGAAGAATGATCCATAATAGCATTTAGTGCTTCATTTCCATTACCAAAATACTGATCATCAATAGGGATCATGGGCTCCCATGATAGTAAAACTTTTTTCTAACTTTTATATGACACTTGGGATTGACTGCAAACCAGAAAAATTTTTGAAGGATGTCCAAGTCCATAAATTGGCCCATTATAATGATACCCATAACAGATTTAAACATGATTAATCCTATATCAAAAGATTTTTTCATTTGAATACAGAAGTTTAAAATAACACTTTCCTTGGTGACTCTACTAATCTTCATAGTAGGGAGTAATTTTGCACAAATAAAGAAATGCCACTGTTTTAAAATTAGATTAAGTGATGAAGCAAGAAAACTAATATATCCTTCATCTCATACTTCCCACATATCACTTTCATATGTCAGAAAATTATAAACATCTTGCATCAAATCTTGCATAGGAATGAAAATTGTATCATGACAGATTGGAACATTTTCTATCATATACAATTCATTAATACTCACAGGAGTAAATGGTCTAGCCTTACCTTGTACGAAGACAACTCCTTGGGTAATCCCATGTAGATTTGCATAGAACTCTTTCACCATAGGCACAACAAATGCAGCAGTAGTGTAACATAGAACTTCCCATCACCTTTCCAAAATGATTTTGTCAACCGGAGCACTTGGATTGATCAATCCATGATTAACAAATCCTCTTTCCTTGATCAATATCTTCTTTGTAATAACTTTATTGTATAATCTCTATGTGTCGCAACCCAAAAATAGTTTAAAATAACACTTTCCTTGGTGACTCTACTAATCTTCATAGTAGGGAGTAATTTCATTGAGTTGCAATAATATTTTCTCACCAGCATCTTTTAGATTAAAATTATATTTCTTAATAGCCCAAAATACTTTATGTTCTAATTCTACTAGTAAGTAGCATGTTTTTCCAAATATCAATATGTGTGGGTACATTCTTATAGGAGTCTTATAAGCAGCTCTATATGCCCATAACGCAGTATCTAGTCTTGCAGACCAATCCAATTTATAAGGATTTAAAGCTTTTTTTAAAATACGTTTAATTTCACGATTTGATATCTCTGTTAAACCGCTAGTGCGAGGATAATAAACAGTAGAATATCTATGCATAATATCATATTTCTTAATTTATTTTTCGATTCTCTTATTCCTAAAATGAGATCCTCCATTAGTAATAATTACTCTCGACATTCCATATCTTGTAAAAATATTTTTAATTAAAAATTTAGAAACACCCTAAGCATCACATCTGGGTATTGCAATAGCTTCAATCCATTTAGACATATAATCAACAACAAGTAATATATATAAGTTTCCAAATGAAGGCATAAATGATCCCATAAAATCTAATCCCCACACATCAAAAATTTCAACTTCCAATGTGTAATATAGAGGCATTTCATTTCTTCTGGAAATGTTTTCTACTTGTTGACATCTATCACACATTTTAATATATTCATTAACATCTTTAAAAATAGTATGCCAATAAAATCCAGCTTGTAAGATCTTATATAAAGTTTTATTTGTTCCAAAATGTCCTCTAAATTAAGAATCATGACATCTTTCAATTATCTGCTGAGTTTCTTCATAAGGCGCACATCTTCTAATAATTAGATCTTTACGTTGTTTATATAAATATGGTTCAACCCAAAAATAGTCTTTTGAATCATTTATAAATTTTTTTAATTGTGGATTTTTCATATCAAGTGGTAAGATATCACTTACAATAAAATTCACTATATCAGAATACCATGGTACATCCATTTCATCAATACTATATAACTGTTCATTCATCATGGAAATTTTCTAAAATTTCATTTGCAAAATTAATTAATATTTCTATTTCTATCTTAAACAAATGATTAGTTATTTGATTATCATTTCCGTTTGTATCAATCATAGTAAAATCAAACTATTGTAATAAAAGTATCCATCTAATTAATCTTGGTTTAACATCCTTCTTTCGTATTAAGTATTTAATAACAGAATGATTTGTATGCACTATACATTTAGTTTCAATTAAATAAGGTCTAAATTTATCAAAGGTTTAAAAAATAGCTAATAACTCTCTTTCAGTAGTAGTATAATTAATTTGAGTATCATTTAGAGTCTTACTAGCATAATATATAACTTTAAAAACTTTGTCGTGCCTTTGTCCTAAAACATCCCCTATAGCATAATCGATAGCATTGCACATTATTTCAAATGATTTTTCCCAATCAGGTGGTACTATTATTGGTGTAGTGACAATTTTTTTTAATATTTAAATGCTTTTATGCATTCCTCATTAAAATCAAATTTCTTAGCTTTTTCTAAAAGTTGGCATAGCGGATTAGCTATTTTTCAAATTTTTTTTATGTAGCGCCTGTAAAAACCATCATGTCCTAGAAAACTTCTCACCCCTTTAACATTAGTAGGTGGTGGTAATTTTTCTATAACTTGGATTTTTGAAGGATCTGCATCCATGCCTTTTTCAAAAATTTTTATGCCTAAGAACAATACCTCCTGCAACAATAAATTGACATTTTTCCCAATTTAATACTAGGTTCACTTTTTCACATACTTCTGGAACTTTTTTTTAAATTATTAAGACATAACTTAAATGAAGTCCCAAATACAGAAAAATCATCCATAAACACTTCTATTTGATGTTCTATAAAATTGTTAAAAATTGACATTATGTATCTTTGAAATGTTGTAGGTGCATTGCATAGTCCAAAAAGCATTCTACGAAAAGCAAATGGTCCATATGGGCTTGTAAATATTATTTTTGCTTGATCCTCTGGAGTAATTAGAATTTGATGATAACTAGTATATTCATCTGAAAAGCAATAATATTTATTTCCAGCCAATCTATCCAACGTTTGGTCTAGAAAGGGTAAAGGAAATTGATCTTTTCTGGTGGCCATATTTAATTTTCTATAGTCAATATGAATTCGCCAACCAGTAACTTGTATTATTGGTATAAATTCATTTTTCTTGTTTTCTTCAACAGTCACTCCTCCTTTCTTCGAAACATGGTGAATTGGGCTTACCCAAGCACTATTTAAAATAAGATATATAATTCCAGCATCTAACCATTTTAAAATCCCATTTTTAATAAATTCTTTTATTATTGGGTTTAATCTTCTATGACGAAAAGCTTTAGGTTCATATTATTTGTCTAATAAAGTTCTGTGCATACAAATTGAAGGACTAATTACTTTAATATCTGCTAAAGTTCATCCAAAAGCCTTTTTATACTTGTTCAACATTTCTATCAATTTTTATTCTTGAATTTCAGTTATCTCAAAAGATATAATAACAAAAAATGTAGATGACTCTCCTAAAAATACATACTTCAAATGGGCAGGTAATATCTTTAATTCAAGTTCAGGTGGTTTAATACTTGAAGAAATAAGATTTTTACTATCGTTTTCCAACAAGTCTAACGTTTCAAATTTGACCTGAATATAATCCAAATCTTACTCTTTTTTTCATCTTTATTCTAAAAAATTTCTCCCTGCTTTAATTTATCTTCACACTCATTCTTAAACTATTCATTACTCAGATAATCAGCTACTTCCATCCTGAAACATTCATTATCTTTTTCTATTGCAGGATATTTCATAGCTTTTGCTATATTAAATTTTACTTCTTGATCATTAACCCTCATTATTAATTCTCCTTTTTGCACATCTATTACAACTCTTCCTATTGCAAGAAATAGTCTCCCTAAAAAAATAGGAATCTCTTTATCTTCCTCCATATCCAATACTATAAATTCTATAGGGAAAATAAATTTATCCACTTTTACTAGTACATCCTCTATAACTCATTTTAGATAAGTTATTGATCAAGCAGCTAACTGAAGAGTTACAGTAGTAGGAAAAATTTCTCCAAAATTTAAACGTTTAAAGATCGATAAGGGCTTAAGATTGATACTCGCTCCTAAATCACATACAGCTTTTCCATAAAACTTTTCACCAAATACACATAGTATAGTAAAAATCCCAGGATCTTTTAATTTTTCAGAAGCTTTTTCTGAATGTTAACACTACACTCTTCACTAAGTGCAATAGTCTCATGATCTGTAAACTTCATTTTCTTATTTAGTAGATCTTTCATAAATTTCACACAATTTGACATTTGCTACAAAGCTTCAACAAAAGGAATATTTATCTTTAATTTCTTAAGGATTTCCAAAAATTTTACAAATTGTTTATCTTCATTTTTCTTCTTCAGTCTTTGGGGAAACGAAGGTAATGGATTTTTTAAAGGAACCTGTGTTTGTTCATTTTCATATTGATCATTTTCTATTTCTTTTCTCTGTTCAACAACTTCAGTATCTCTTTGGATCCTCATTTTAACTTATTTTCCACTTCACAATTGAATACTTTAATTAGCTCTTTATTTTGATCTTTTGGATTAACTTCCACAGTACTCGGAAGAATTTCAGAAGGTCTGTTACTAAGTGCAATAACGATATGTCCTGATTAATTTTCAATATTTCTATTAGCAGCCCCTTGATTTTGTATTTGATTTCCCATATTCAAAGTCACTTCTTCCATTGTCAACTTCTTTTCCTTAACTTGTGAGTTCAGATTGGATTTAAATTCTGGAGGATAATAAGGTAGAAAATTAGGATTTACTTGATTGTTCAGATTTCTGGATGGATTCACCGGATTGTTATAACTATTCCAACTAAAATTAGGGTGATTTTTCTCTAAGATGGTTGAGTATTTAATAATCTGTCCTAGTGAAATTTCCTCTAATACTGGGGTTATTGGAGAATAGTTCACTCCTATTTGATAATTTTTTTAGAAATAGCAGCAATTTGAGATGCCAAAATAGAAATTGCATCAGAATCATGAATATTGACTACTCTCTTAGGATTTTCCATTTCGGAAGGCCATTGAAAATTATTCGTAGCCATTTCTTCAACTAAGGAATATGTTGAATCAAAAGGTTTTGACATTAATGATCTACCCGCAACATCATCTATAATTGATCTTAGTGATCCTACTAATCCATTATAAAAGGTTTGAATTATTAACAATTCTAGCAAAGCATGGTGTGGACATTTTTTATGAAGATCTCTAAATCTTTCTCAGGCTTCATATATCGATTCCCCTTCAAACTGACAAAAAAATGTAATATCATTTGTAAGCTTAGTAGTTTTCGAGGGAGGAAAATATTTAGCCAACAATTTTTATGATAGTTCTCCCCAAGTTCTAAAAGATCCAGGTGTTAATGAATTTATCCAAGCTTTAGCTTTATCCTTTAATGAAAAAGAAAAACTTTTTAAGCCTAACAACATCATTAGACACTCCATCATATATAAATGTAGCACAAATCTCAAGAAAACTAGCAAGATGTAAGTTAAGATCTTAAGTAGGTGATCCTCCAAATTGATTATTTTGAATAATTTGGATAATAGTAGGTTTAAGCTCAAATGAATTAGTAGCAAAATCAAGATTTGGAATAGTCAAGTGAAGTTCATCTGTTGTCGGATTCGCATAATCTTTTAAAGGTCTTTATCGATTCTCATTTTTTGGTTTTCTAAGTTTTTTTCCATTTCTTTTAAAATTTTAATTTCTCTTTATTGTTTTCAATTTTTTCTAATAGTACGTTCTAACTCTGAGTTGTAAGGTACTAAGCCTTTAGATCGAATATTTCGCATAAACAAATAAAGTAAGCAAGGTAAAATTTGTTTTTTTTCTTTACAAAAATACTCTTAAATAAATTTCTTTTTAGATTTTCGATTCTTTTTTATTTTATTTTATTTTTATATATTTTTATAGTATATATATTATCTATAACTTTCCTAATTTATCAAAACTATTTGATTTACCTAAATTTAAATGTTACCTTCCCCATGCAACAGCGCTAAACACTTGATCCCAATTTTTTTATATGTAAGGATTTATGAAGTTGACACCACTACAACACCAAAAACTTGATCCTTCTATGAAAAGTAAGTTATGTAAAATATATATAATTATAGTCAATTAATAATGGGATTCTACGTAAGTATACGTATCATTATCAAGTAATAAAGGGCTTTCTATTTAAGCCCCAAATATCGATCACATAAGGAAGGTGTAAATTGGAATTTATGAGTTTTACTAAGAAATTTATAGAAAATCAAACGAAATCACTGTCACTAATTTTGAATGTTGAGATGTTATCAAAACTAAAGTACTTAATTATTAACAAAATACAAATGCAAAGTTTTAAATATAAATACTAATCTACTCACTATGTTTATGTAATGAAGATTGCTTATGTGAAAAAGCATCCTTCACACTACAATGAGGTTCTCGTGAAATGAGATGAGATAAATGTTTATAATATGTATTGTGCCAAATAGGAGCAATTGAAATTCTCTACCCTGATACAATGTATAGAAAATCATTGGCTAATCCTAGTTTGGTCCCTAATTCCGGCGCTAGGATAAGAGGATACGACTCTCACTCTAGAGCTCCTACTTCCCTTCACTTGAAGGCTAACTCTCACTTTAGTTTTTAAACAGAAAGATCGAATAAGAAATTTTAGTCTGTCACCCTAAAGATTCTCCAATTCTACACCCAACAAAGAATATTTCCCTATTTATTTGCACTTAATTACATGAACAAATTTCTCCTCCATGAAATCAAATGTGATCCTCACTTTGTTGTAGAAATCATACTCTATTTCCCTGATCATATTTTTCACAACATATTTTAACAATTCAATTGGCCAAATCGAAATGTAAATTAAGTTTGGAGTTGAAAAATCTTCACAATTTTTTTTATATTTTAATATTAGCACATCATATTATGTCTTCATTTCACCATTTCTCATAGTAGAGAGAAAGATAAAGTGAACTACTCAGACTTTATGAGAAAGACACAAAAAAACATGTATATAAAAGAAAGTTCATATAACTCTAATAAACAAACAAAACTTATCTGAAACTCTTTCTCAAAGCAAATCCCTCATAGCCTTTCCTTAAAAATGTAGGAAGTAGATATCTCTCACTTTTCTCCTTCTTTGACACTCTTATAGAAAGGTTCACACTAAATCAAACCACACAATCTCTAAACTATAAAAGAAAAATCACTAATGGACTCCATTATGGTGGTGGAATGAAAATGGATTATGAAGAATGACAAAAATGGAGTGTGGTGGAATGTTTTAGATCAAAAAGGAGTCACCTTCCGAATGAATTTCGACCCCAAATAAAGCCCAAGGTCGGTTCTCCATGAGGTGCCTCCAAAAACTCTTCAAAAATCATCCAAATACATTAAACCTTCTAGAAAAAAGGGGCTAAACCACCTTTGCCGCCGTCGACGCTGAGTAAAAATTTTAGCTGTTTTATTATTTTATGCTGCCCTTGGCATGTTAGGTGCTGAGTACTTCTTCAAAAACATCATTTTTACTCCAAATTCCATCCTTTTTGCTTCCCTTTTGCTTTAAGTCCTAAAAATCAACAACCTTCAAGAAAACATCAAAATACCTTCCATTAAAGTGCAATATCACAAAAAATAAGCATAAAATATGGGTCTAAAAATGCATATATTTTTGGTGTATCAGGGTGCTATCAGAACTAAATTATCAACTACTAGAGAAATAGTAAAGCAAAGCTAAGCAATAACTACCAAACTATATTTTTGTGATGAAGTTATCAAATATGAGAAAGCATCTTTCCCACTATAATTAGTTTTTTGTTAAATGAGAGAGAAATGGTTTTAATATGTCTTGTACCAAATATGAGCAATTTTAATTCTCTACCCTCAGTTAAGTGTTATAGAGAATCGTTGGCTAATCTTATGTTCAATCTCTAAATTTATGGTTAGGCTGGGAGTATACTGACTCTCCCTCAGAGCTCCCACTTTCCTTCCCCTGAAGGCTAACTCTCGCTTTAGTTCTTAAACACGAAGACCAAATTGGGGATTTTATTCTGTCACCCCAAAATCTTCAAATTTTTGCTGAGTAATATATATATTTCCTTATTTATTTGCACTCAATTCCATGAACTAAACACTCCTTCATGGAATTGAATGTGATTCTCATTTTTTTGTGAAACTCATGCTGTATTTCTTGGATAGTATGTTTCACAACAGATGTTAACATTTTAATTGGCCAAATCAAAAAGTAAATTAAGAACGGAGTGAAGAAATCATCATAATTTATTTTATATTTTAAAATTAGCACATCCAAATTATCTCTTCATTTCACCATATCTCAGATTAGGGAGAAAGACAAAAAAAACTACTCAGACCTCATGAGAAAGATCTGACAAAATATGAATTTTATAAATAAAAGAAATTTTATACAAAAAAAATAAGCAAACAACGCTTATCTTTAACTCTTCCTCAAAGCTAATCCCTTGTAGCTCCTCTTGGTTTCTTTCTCTCTTCACAAGACTCTTTAATTCTCTCTTTAAAGTTGTAGGGAAGAAAAAATCTCTCACTTCTCTCCATTTCTAACAACTCTTAGGAGAAATCACACTTAGACTCACCACACTACACAATACAAACAATTGAACACTAAAGAAAACTGAATGAGACACTAACAGACTCCTTTTCCTAATCAATTCCCACTCTAAATAGAGTAAAATGTCAGTTTTCCAAGAGGTGTATCAACTAACTCTTCAAAAAGCGTCCAAGTTCATCAAATCATCTAAAATTTTGCCCTGTAACGACTTTAGCGCTGTCGACACCCACGATGGTGTCGTCGGTGCCAGTGGCCCAAAATTAATTGTTGGCACCTTTATTGTTCTGGACTCCTTCCTTCATGCTGGAGCCATCGGCGTTTATGCTGGCGTTATCGACGCTGAGTATTTCTCTCCAAAACGCCATTTTAACTCTAAATTCCATCCTTTGTCTTTCTTTTTCTTCAAGTGCTAAAAATCATCAACCTATAATAAAACATGAAAAATACCTTCATTTAAGGTGCAATATCACAAAAAATGAGTACAAAATGTATGTCTAAAAATGCATATATTTTTGACGCATCAAAATCCCCCAAACATAATAGTTACTTGTCCTCAATTAACTCTTTTGCAACATAAAAATATAACTTATAGCAAAGAGTTTAACTTCTAGATTTCCAGATTTCAATCTACTAAATATCATAGCACAACTTAAGAAAAATTTAAAATAACTCAAGTTAATGCTAAAGATGTAAGAATATCTAGCAATCAAGTATACGATTTCTGATTCTCTATTCTTTTCAAGAAAAATTGCAAATTGTCATATTAAATCCACTTATAATATCGATATAAAAATAAACTTCACGAAAACTTTACTAGTAAATATGCTAATACTTAAATACAAGTTTAGAGAATGTAGCTAAGCCTTCTTCCTTAGGTTGATTAAAGTGAAGTCAATTTTTTATTAGACATCTCCTCAAGCTTCTCGTCACATATTTTTCTTTTCTTTTCTCTCTTTTTTTATTCTTTTAATTTTAATTTTAAATTTTTTTAATTTTTCATTTTCTTGTAAGGATTACTATATATGGATAGCCTTTAATAATTTTGAATTTCACTATCCTCTTCTTAAAGTTAAAAAAAACTTTTCACATTCCTCACTTTATAAATTCATCTTATCTTTGAAGATTTTTTATAAAGTTTCAATCTTTTCTATTTACATGAAACTCTAAGATTCTCAATACTTCAAAAATACAAATTTATTTACTTAAAAAGGAAAAACTTAGTCTTATTCTCTAGTATCAAATACCTTAATGTCTAAAATTAACCTTTATCATTGAGAATTTTTACTTAAGCTTACTATATATTTAGAAACAAAAATATAGTTATCTAAAGTTGGACTCTAATACCACAGGACATGTTAAATTAAAATTTTTTAAAATATAGCTAATTGAGGACAAATAAAATTAAGTTTCTTTCTTTAAAAAGGAATTTTTCTTCCCCCCATTAATTTTTTTTAAAGATTAAGCATGAAAAATTGAAAATACTGGGTGAAAGAAAACAATTAATAAATAAAGAAAAGAACTACCTCTTGAAGGTTCAATTTTTGAATCTTAACTCTTAAAGATTGCAGGTGCTAGTATGAAAAGCTACAAGACTTAAAACATTAAATATAACATAATATATATAAAAAATACTTGCTGAGAAAGAGTTAACTAAAAAAAATACAACAAAGTACTAAAATAAATATCATTTAAAAAATAGCTCTACAGACTTTAGTTCACAACACAACATTCAATAGAAATTAAAGTATCCCACTCTACAAACTAAACAACAACAACAACAAAGTGCAACAAACTATAAACTAAATTAAAGATCAGAACTATGACTAAGCAGACATCTTCACTCATCCTCTTCTTCATCTTCTTCTTCTTCTATATCAAAGTTCTGTTGTTGATAAGGCGTAAAGATAGGGTGACTAGGAAACTGTACTGAGTGGTCACCCCTCATGTATCTAATCGTAGCATCATCATCTGCAGAATCTTATTCAAACTTTTGTTTTGTTAAATTATCATTACGTGCATTCTTGGTCTCCAAATTTTCAATCCTGTTATCTATCCTTAATATATCTCCTTTTTGGATCATCATCTGTTCCATAAGTCACTGGAGAGTAGAGGTACTAGAAGAAGATGGAATATCCCTACTCCTACTTCCTATTCTCCATCCAACATGAGATTCTTTGGTTTTAATATTTGCTGGCTCAATAGGTTTAAGAGGCTCGGTCCTTTCCTCTTCAATTTTAAAATGAACCTCTGATAGCTCACATAATGTGAAAATCAAGGCAAGGTTTCCTAATCCACCAGTCGTCTGACCCATAGCAATACAATGAACATTCTTATAGATTATAAAGCCAACATCTAGTCTGCCCATCCGTTGGATACAAAAGTTCATGATGGCTCTATCATTAATTACTTCACTATGGTGGTTCGTTGGTATCATTCTGGCAGATATAAAGTAATGTCAGGCCTTAGATACTTTATTCAACATGGAAGCAGGGAAGTTTACCTTAATGTTATTCTTCACCTTCCAAGCTCCTCTTCCAGTAGTAAGAAATGAAATAACTCCATCCAGAGCCTCATTCATAGTAGAGAATGTGCTGTACTCATAGTGAAATGCTCCTTGCAACTGATAAATTTCATTAGCCTCCTTGGGGTGAACTCAATCATTTTACCATAAATATAGACATGGTCATCATAAGTCTCTTTAAAATTGGCATAAAACTCCATGACTATGCCAATAACAACCTCGATAGTAAAGTAACAGAAATTCTCCCATTGCCGAGCAACAATCAATCTCTCGACTTCACCACCCAAATTTTTGAACGCTTGATCTAGAACTACTCTCTTTGTATTCATCAGACTAATGAAATGAAAGCTAGTTTTAAACTTGATGAATCTTTGTCTATCATATTCCAATTTCCTCTTTCCTTTGCTTGTCCTTGGTGCCATTGCAATCTTCAAAAGAAAGAAAGAAAAAAAGAAAAAAAAATGACAAAATCCAAATAAGTTCAAAAATTTTCAAAAATCACAATGTGGAACATTCTAAACTTAAATCCACTAAGTAAAAGTTCTTCACCAAAAGACTTTCTCAAAATCTACTTAAAAAAATTAAAAATTGTGGATCTCGGTAATGTAGGAGAAATCCTTCGTGGAAATAAAAAATTTTTTGTTCAAAGCGTAGCTCTTATCGAGAGATGATGAAATCAAAACTTGTTTTATCTTCTAATCCCTTTAAATTTAAGTGTTTGCAATCTCTAAGGGTGTAAATCGAAGGTTGAAGGTGACTGAAGGGTTAAAAAATGGCATTTTCACTGTGCAATTCATGAAATTTCAAAGTATTTGGGGACTTTCGGGTCTCGGGTGTCGTCTGCGCCAGTGCCAAAAATAATCAATTTCCATTATTTTCGCACATCAATTATTTCCAATTCACTCCAATGTCTAATTAGTCTCTTTAAACAATAATATTCATCCTTAAATAGTCCATAAACATTTATTTTTACAAACAACTTTTATATATGAAATTCCAAGTTTTTACAAACACATATTTTTAATCCCACTAACATATACATAAAGCAAATCACACTATAATTGAACGTCGAAATCAATCCACAATACTAGAACACTGAAAGCTAAACTATACATACATATACAGTGATAAGAGTTTCAAAGCAAAGCAAATCCAACACAATTACATCAAAAACTTAACTAATTTTAAACAGTGCAAATTCTAAATTCTTCAATTACTCTTCTTCATCTTCAATACAGTCTCCTCCTCTAATATCTCCCATAAACTGGTAATGTACGAATAAATTGTAGAATTTTTGGTACGAGAAATTGAGTAGTCAATTTTTCATCGATCCATTCATTATTCTTAAACAACTGCACCAAACCTGCTTCCGTCCGTCCCGTATGATCAAAGTGTCCTTTATCATCCAATCTAAGTGATCAAAAAGGTAAGTAAGATTTCCTATCACATTTATGATATTCTAAAGTTCTCTTTCTATTTTCTTTATTTTCTTCTACATAGCATGTGAACTTTCAACCATACATGGAATTAAGGGAGTCAAAGCATGTGATGATTGATCCAAGTTAATGTCTAACGCTTCATTTCCATTCCCAAAATAGTTTGCATCAATAGGATCCAAGGTCTCCCAGGGTAATAACACTTTCTCCCAACTTTCATGTGGTACTTAAGATTGACTTCAAAATAAGAAGATCGCAGAAGGATGCCCTAGTCCACTTATAGGACGATTCATTATAATACCCATAATAGATTTGAAAATAATTGATCCCACGTCAATGGGCTTTCCCATTTAAATGCAAAAGTTTAAAGTTGCACTTTCCTTTGTAACTTTACTAATTCTTATTACAGGGAGTAGTTTTGCAGAGATGAAGAAATATCATTGTTTAGATATCAAATTTAACCATGAAACGGAGAAACTAACATACCCCCCATCTTTGATTTTCTAATTATCGCTTTCATCCATCAGAAATCGGTATACATCATACATCAAATCCTTCACTGGAATAAAGTTTACATAATGACTGATTGGCATGCTTTCTATCATAAACATATCATTAATTCATGACGAAGTAAATGGTAGGCCCTTAACTAGAACAAAGATGACTCCTTGATTAATTCCCTGAAGACTAGCGTATAATTCTTTTACCACTGGAACAACTACTGCAGTGGTAGTGTAGCATAGAACTTCTCAACATCTTAGTAATATGATTTTTTCAATTTACAAACTTGGATTACTCAATCAATGATTGACAAAGCCTCTCTCCTTGATAAGTCTCTTCTTCATGATGACTTTTTCATATAATTTATGTGCGTCAAAACAGATGAACTTTCTTTGATTGAAAATCCCATATCTTGAAGTGTTTTTGGATATGGAAGCTTTTGATTTCAAAATTTGGAATTATCTAGTCATTTAAAATGGTTTTTATGTCTTTAAAGTGCGCCAAAGTACGCCAAAGTTATTTTGAAGCAAAATTCCGCCAAAGTACGCCAAAAACTCCCTGAACTGTTGAAACTGTACTGGGCGCTGTTAGCAAACCCAATGGTGTCGTTGGCACCATGGCTATGTAAAAGGGCACCGTCGGTGCCCATACTGGCGCAGTCCAAGCTATAGCCAAAGTTGCGCCCATTTCCTATATGGTTCAACTCATTCCCAAATTTTTGTCCAATTCCATAATTTTCTTAATTTATGATATATAAGATTGTCTTGGATTATAAGGTAATGCTATCTTCTAATACACTATAATAATTTTAAAATAAAATACTAAGATATATATATATATATATATATATATATATATATATATATATATATATATATATATATATATATATATATATATATATATATAT